>JAQPPZ010009172.1:0-17065 GCA_028583015.1 Wollemia nobilis
TTCATACCTCAACTAATCAATAATTTAAAACCACTTCTTAATCAATTAAGATATTACACTTCCACTTTCCATACTTCATTTCATACCCCTCACTTCATACCCCTAACTAATTAAATACTTACAAAAACCAATTATTTAGTCAATTAATGTCTCATACCAGCATAACTTCATACTTAATCAATTTAATACTTACAAAAATCACTTCTTTAAGTAAACCCTAAACCTCAAAACTTAACTTAGTGCATACACATTAATTGATTAAATAAAGTTTTTTTATTCAATTAGTCATATTATGAAGTGAGGGGTATGAAGTTAGGGGCAATATATTAATAACTTACTAAATAATTGGTTTTTGTATATTCAATTAGTTTGGTGGTATGAAGTGTAGGGTATGAAGTTAGTATAAAAAGAAAAAGGTGCTGGGTATAAATGAAATCGTATGAAGTAAAGTGCAGAAGTGAGTGGATTGAAGAAATATATATTTTTTAAACATTAATTTATTTGGATTTATAAAGTTTTGAAAAAAAATTAATTTTCTAATGTTTTGATTTTTGTTTTTTTTTTCTAAGGTTAAAACTTTAAATTAAAATTAAAATTCTTTAAAGTTCCTAAGAAAAAAAAAAATATTAAATTTAAAAATAAAAAATTTAGGTTCTTATTTTTTAATTAAAGTTTATAATTTAAAAAAAAAAAACACTTCTTTAATCAATTGCTATCATACCCATCACTTCAAACCCCTTTCTTCATACCCCTAACCTCATACCCCTTAATCACTCTCACTATATCCCTAAATTCATACCCCTTAGTCATACACCTCATTAAATATCCCTCACTTCTACCCCTTTAAGTTTATCTAATACTTACAAAAACATTCTTTAATCACTTCAATGTCTCCCATATCCTTTCAATAATATCACTTCCTATCCCTTTTTCATACCCCTCACTTCATATCCCAAAGACCATGAATGGCTAAAACTACTTATTTCCAATCAATCAAGGTCTCAAACCCTTCACTTCCATACCTGCTGAGGTGCAGCAACAAGATTGTCATTGTTGTCACCACAAATGGCTGTGACGGTTGATGCAAAGGACAAGAGTTTCAGTGGATTTGCCTGATGCAAGTGGATGTTGATAAGAGGTTCTTCGTGAGTGGTGTCTAGTGATTATCCAAAAGATCACTCATGGCTCCAGATGCTAAAAAATCAAAAGAAAATTACAAGGAAGAACCGTCGTGAATATCGTCTCATACTGAGTTAGCAGAAACTCCCATGATATCGCTGCTTGAGTATGGAAGAAAACTGGGCTGCCATATCATGACATGTTGAGCATGTGGAAGAAAAATCTCACGATATCATGCGACATGTTGAGAATAAAGAAAAACTCATTACCATTTCGGTGACATGTTCAAGAGAAAGCACAAGCCAAAAAAACTATCATGATTTGTTTAATATTAACTAAAGAGAAAGCAAGTGAAGAAAACTGCCTATGCATTTCGTGACATGTTGGTGGAAGAGAAAAGCAAGAAGAAAAAAGTGTCGCTATTTCACATATACGATAGAGAGATAGCTGAACAGCAAAAATGTCATGATTTCTTGACATGCTGGAAGCAGTGGCAAGAGGAAAAAGTGTCATACTTCTCTCAATGGCTATATTGTACAAGAGATATTATACAGAGAAAAAGTGTCGATTTTGCGATACAGTTGCAAAGAGAGAGAGTCCAAAAGAAAAAGTGTCACAATTTCACAACATATTGCAAGAGAGATTATACGGAAGAAAAAGTGTTGCTACTTTACAGTACTCAAGAGAGAGTTCGAGAGAAAAAGTGTCGCGTGAGATTGACATGTTGCATTTTACTGTCCGGACAAAGAGAAAATGCAAGGAGTGGAAAAAGTGTTTATATATCATGACATGTTGCATTTTCGTGGTCCGAAGTGAAGAGAAAAAATGCAAGAGTGGAAAGTGTCATGATATCATGATATGTCCACTTTCGCTGCTCCAAAGAGAAGAGAAAATGGTAAAATTTATCGCCATATCGTGACATGTACATTTTCCATCCGGGTTAAGTAGAAAACGTATGAGAAAAGCGACACGTGATTGCCTATACTTTATGTCCAGCCATGCGTATAGGTATGCTATGTCGACTTTCACATGTCGTATTTTCACGACTTGAAAAGAGCAGGAAGGCCAAGAAGGAAAAGTGTCATGACATCACCAAGATATCAGATTTTCAGCGATCGAATAAAGAAGGCCGAGAAGGAAAAGTGCTCAGTTTATATCACGACATGTCACATTTTTGCGACTGAAAAGAGCAGCTGACCGAAAGGGAAAAAGTTGTCGCGACATGTCACCACATGTTGCATTTTAACGACTAAAAGGAGGAGAAAGTAAGAAGGCGGTAGTGTTGCCATATCGCAACAAAGAAGTAAAGAGGAAGAGTGCTGTTAGATATGAAAGTGTCGTGATATTGCGATAATGCAAGACTGTGGGTACAAACCAAGTAAAGTAGCAAGAGGCAAAAAGTGAAACACATATCGCACATGTGTTTTCGTAAACAAACCAAGGTAAGTAGCAAAGAGGAAAGTGTTGTAGACATCACTACATGTTGTGTTTTTATGTGTATGCCGTGTGAAGAGACAAAAAGAGGCAAAGCACACTGCTCATGACAAACAAGCTGAAGAGCTAAAGAAGAGAACCCAAATAAATAAGACATGTGGTCAGCTAACTAAAGCAAAGTAAGGCTTACAGAGGCGTGAATGACTGAGAAAAAATCATGCAATGGAAATGAAGAAGAGTTAACTGCAAGTCCCACGACAAGCTACAAGAAGCAGATGAGATAAATCATGTAGAGCTAAAATAAGAACAAAGAACTAAAAAAAGTCAAATGACATGAAAACAGGGACATGGGGGGTTGCATGCAAGTGAAAATATAGAAGTTAATAATAGAGTCAAAACTGAAAGTGAATAAAAAGAGGTGCTATGTTTTAGGAGTTAAAAAGTTTCTAAAAAAGAGCTGAATGCACTCAGATTAGTGTTAGGTAGATTTAACCTGGCAAAGAGAGCAAGTAGAGAGAGCATAGGCATGAGAGAGGCGGCAGCGGAGAAAGCGATATGTGAAGCATGAGGAGAGTGCGTAGGAGGTGAGCGTAGGTGGTGTGTGTTGTGTGAAGAGTGTGCATGTTGAGAGCAATAGACCACTTAAAATCTCTGTCCCCGTGAAGGTATCTTTGCGGTCAATCTTCTGGTTCTAGAACAGAAGTCCCTGCTGGTGCTTGCACTGTGGGTTGGTGCTCCTTCCAGCTTGGTGTTGGTAAATCAAAGCATGGTCTCCTTTCTATTGGTGCATGTGTATGAATCAAAGTTGGTGTCTTTCTGCTGGTGCAGATAAATCGGGTTCATGCTCCTTTTCTATTGTTGCTATAAACCTGGGTTGGTGCTGCTTCCAGGCCAGAAATTGATCTACAATTGGTATTTGCAGCAAGGTCGTGGATTTGGATAAAGTCCACTTAAAGATCTTGAGGAGTGCCAAAATCCAGAACCTTGGTACATCTTGAAAGTCATGGGATGCCCTTTGGTATATCCCATTATTAGAGTCTTAAGATTTCATTGCTCAGGCATTAAGAATTGAAGATTTCAAGTTTTTAAGAGCCACACCTATTCACCCCTCCTCGAAAAGGTTTACCAGATACCTAACAATTCGTATCGTAGCTAGCTTCCTTTTCTTTCTTATGATTTGTGTTGGAACCAACTTAGTGGTTGATCTTGGATTAGTATGCAATGGGTAAGAAGAATAGATCTTCCCAGCCAAGGTATCTCCCATTTTAGTTCCTGTGGAAGAGAAAATTGAACTAGAAAAGATAGGGAGTGAATTCTCTAAAGTATATGATGAAAACCTTGAGGTGAAGTATATTTGGAGAAAGAGCGCTGATTGCTACAATTTTGAAGAGTTGAATATGAAAAGAAAAACAAAATATTGTCCAAGAATTTCAGAATATCCGGATAATATTGAAGATCTCTTCTTACAAATTCATAAAGCTAAGAAAATAGAAGAAGCCTTGAAGTCACACCTGATGATAAAGCGATGTATGTAGAAACATGAAGAGGAATCTAACAAAGATTTAGTAGATCTAAAGCTTCAAGAAGAGTCCAAAGAATGATGAAGAACTCTCAGTCATGTGAGATTTCACAGAAAGAGATTGTTTGTCAGAAATGCAGAAGAGGAGATTCGTTTTATTGAAGAAACAACTAGAAGAGGCCAATACAAATCTCAAATTTACAAGAGAAAAAGCACAGAGTTGCTAGATGAAATGATCCGGACAAACAAAGAAGCCCTATGTCACTGATCTTGGTCTTGATGTAGTTAAACAACCTTCTATCTTCCAAATATACAAAAGAAGAAGAAGTTCAACATGAAAAAATTCAAGAAAAGTCCCAGGTTTAACAGATTATTCAAAAGGGTACAAAATATCAAAAGGAGATCTACAACAAAGCAACCACGTAAAATTAAAAAGAGGTTCTGATCACTCTCACTTCATTCATAATATCAATGCTTTAATGGCTATTATTTTGGATGCAACTGTTTATGGTCACAAGGCAATTTATTGTGGATTGAATAATAGATCAAAGAGTTATGATAATAGAAATACATCTACTTTCTCATTGGAACACCATGCGTGCAATGTTTTAATTTTGGGAATGGTCATGGGCACAAGGTATCTGTCCAAGGAACTTTGTATCTAATCTATAAGATGATTTGACAATGATATAAACAAATGAAACACGTAGATATGAAGAAATCACTGCATCAAAGAAAGGAAAATAATCATCCACACTATGATGCACAAGACAACCAATCCAGAGAATGTTCAAGTTCATGAAAAGGTTCAAATAGGGATCGCATGAAAACCAAGCCCAAGTTCAAGAAAGGTTGGAGAAAGAAAGAAGAGAGGGAAATTGTGTCTCCTTGGATTGAAGGACACCTTTCAGTTGTACTAAGTGCCCTGTAGCACATCTTGCAAAGGTATGAATTTCTGTAAAGTTTCTATTTCTTAATGCTCCATGTTGTTTGGTTATCTGAGGATGACAGCAGCAGGCTGTAGAGGGATTCAAAATAGTGTTGTGAAAATATGTTTCAGCTCATGTAGTTGTTTCTGTGGAGGCATGAAGCAAGAGCATGAGACGCTGGCTTTCTTGACAGAGTTTCTACTTTTTATTAGTTGAAAATTTGCAAAGATGGTGCACATAATAGAAGAGGTGTCAAACTGGTAAAGCTCAAAGAGGGTCATATGGTGAACAGCCTAGTTTGATGAAAGTCAAATTTATAGGCATTAACATCTGACAGGAACATGCAAACATGCTGTCATCGTGTCATGAAGCCATAAGTCATGTGTGTGCTGGGTTTTGAAGGGCAGAATATTCTGGTAATATGTAGATAACATAAATCCATGTTGTGAGTACGCTCCCACCTAATCTGCATCAATGACGAGGGAGGACTATGGTGAATTCATTCAATATTAATTATGAAAATTACCCACAACCCTAGTGTCAAAGGGCATGCCAAGTCTAACAAAACAAATACAACACATCATTTGGTGTAAGAGAGCATTAATTTTCTCTAAAGAAGTAGCCATTATCAAAGAGATGCTGAGCCAGCAAGCAAACAAGAGCACTAGCATCCAAGTTTGGCCAAGAGTGCCATGGGTGCCACAAGGCAGACATTTGGAGAGAAATAAGCCTACAAAGAAGCCAAGGTGGACAAGATGCCTATGCACCTAAGAAAGTCTTGCATTATTTGTGTGAAATGTGAGATATTGCTTGAGGAATCCTTGACTGCAGCTTATATGAAATGCTCCCTCAAATCCAAATTAATAGTCATCGCCTAAGACATTGAGTAAGTCTCCCAAGGCCCTAGTAAGAAGTAAATATCTATGTTGATGGACTCTATTATGGATTCAGGTTCCAACATCAGAGGTAATGGTCCACTGTCAATACCTATGCAGCAAATGAACATCCATTAAGTTAGAAATCTGTTGATATTCTGAATCGCAGAAACGGATGGGATAAAAATCACAGCCACGGATGAGGCGTCAAAGGACTGCTTAGCTCCATTATGAAATGTGTATACAAGAATTATAATATGATGAGCAGAGATTAGAGTGCTTATCCAACAGTACTTATGATGTAAAGAGTACCAAAGTGAGGTGCATTCTATCTTGGAGACAAAGCAAGTCATACAGGCAATAAATAAGAAACTGCAGACAGAAAATACCTTTATCCGGCTAAAGTAGAAATTGACATTGCAAATGGGACAACAAACAGATGATATGAGAAAGTTGCTTAAGGTGAGGTTAAGTTGGATTTCATTCCAACTAAAAGCAAGTAGTATATCTTCTCAAAACTGCTGGCTCAAGGAAGTTCCTTTGTTATTATCTCGGTAAATCAGATTAATCAAATTTGATTATCTTTGCTCATGTTTTAAAATTTGCTTAACCTAATAATTTATGCCCCAGAATGCGTCGCATGGACCTGCGTGGAGTCCTAGGTAGAGTCTTGGGCATACTTTCATGGGGAGAATAATTATAGGAAATTGTAACGGTGTCTGCCAACAATTCCGTAAAGCGGGAGATTCGTTGAGCAACAAGTTGTATTGTCATTGTTGTCAAAATAGTCAAACAGATCTAATGATGCAAAGGATAGAGTTTTAGGCAGATCGCTTTGTGAAAAGCATGAGATTCTCGGGCAAAGCAAAACACTAGTTATGCAACATAAGACGAAAATGTAATGCTTTGATCCTATGCACTAAAAATGTAGAGAAAGGAGTAATAAATTACTACTAAAAACTAAAGATGACATGAAAAAGATGTAGCAAAACTATATTCCCTTTATTCAAATATCTTATCCTCAAATATATATGATCGTCTCCTCCCCTTTCTAAACAGGCTTATCAAATTTTATTCGTCATTACAAATGCAGACCCAGTCTCTTCCCGTGCCCACGCATTGCAATTGGTGGGCTAAGATGCTGTCGTCACGATGTGGATAAGTTCTTCACCTTCCGATTGTTTTTCCTAACTCCAAAGAAACAATAAAAATGGCTAGGCATCCGTCGTAAAGGAAAGTGCCTTGTTTCCCTTCAAAACTAAAACGAAATATGCAGCAAACATCCTAAAACAAGAACACAAGCGAGTCCAAATGGCTTGAAAACTTGATAGAAGAAAAAAAATGTTACCAAAAGGCCATTGCCCCTAGACGACCAGCTAACTTATGCATCTTCGGTAATCATCCGATAAGGACGAGACATCGTTAATCGTCCCTTAAGGACGATTACGGTCGTTAATCACCCCCCGCAGGACGATTGATACCATGTTGGACAGTCGGACCCGCTGCTGTCTAATGTCGATACTCTCAGACCCGCAAAATGCCTAAAAATAAGGAGGTTATCATGTAATTGGGGCTACTCTGGGACGACCCAAATGGTCGGATTCTCCTAATGGCCTCCATCACCAGAACTGGAGACACAGCTACCTCAGGTCGGGCTGGACAACCAAGGGCCAATAAAAGTTTATGAGAATATCTCATGAAAACTTTTGAAATCATAAGAGATTCGACATCTCAAACTATTGGAACAATGCCAGAATACCATGGAATATGAACAAAAATGACAAAATGAACCACAACTGGGGTCCCATAAAACAAGGGCAGCCCACCGATGGTCTTGATTTTGGCACCAATCCACTTTGGATACTTCAAAATATCTTAGGAGTGGGGGTCTGAAAGAATTATTTGTCTGCATCCATGTGTTGAATTCGGTCGGGATTCAAGCTTCAAAAAGCTCAACCAACAACCTCCCTTGCAAAAGAGATTGTGGATGCGCAAGATGAACTGGGGAGAAGAGCAAGTGGGTCTCCAATCTCGACAAAGATCACAATAGTTTGAAAAACCCTTCAACCTCTATGTTTTGGGTGAGAAGTCTCACTTTGAGTAGATCCAAGTGGTCCCCCTTGGGAAGGAAGTACAAATGCCCATGTGTTGGTCATGGCGCCATGTGGGGCCATGTCTCCCTCATGAGGGAGGGGAGTCCTCCATTGACCTGCTTCATGACTGTTTTTCAGACACTCCCCAACGGCCCTTTTCGCACCCACTCCACACGCGTCGGTGCGTGTCATCACTGGGAATCGATCGTTCTCAGCTGCCACTATGTCGTTTTGTCGTTTTGCCCGTTAAACTTGGCACACCCCGGTGGACTTATTGCCGTACACCTGCCCCCGCGTGAGACGATTGTAAGTTACACCGTCTCTGGGTGAGACCAGCATCGCAAAGCGTTCAAATGTACAAATTGCCTCGACTCATAAATTGTTATGGAAGTGGTTGAAATCAACGTTGACCCTCTGAGGTCACCGAACGCGTTTATCAAAGCTGATCACGTTTCATGCACACATAATCTATCTGTGATGTTTTGGTGTCTACAAAGATGAAAAGGATAGAGCAGAGTGTTCTTAGATGGGCGGCTGATTATCCAAAGACCTAAGTAGCCCATATGCTAAAAATCAAAATAAAATCACAAAGAAGAAGAAAACCACCGCCAATGATATCGAGACATGTTGGTGGAAAGAGAAACCGCTATGATATCGCCACAATGTTGAGCAAGGAAGAAAACTATCGTGATATAATGACATGTTGAGAAGAAAAGAAAACCGCCACGATTTTTGTGACATGTTCAAGAGAAAGCGCAGAAGAATCGTCAGAGTTTACTACATGTTCAAAGAGAAAGTGCAGCAAGAAAACTGCCATTCATATGCTGGAAGAGAAAAAGGCAAAGAAAAGGCTACAGATTTCACAACATATATTGAAGAGAGATAGCATTTAAAGAAAAACGCCATGAATTTGAACATGTTAAAGAGAAAAAGGCACTATAAAAAGTGTCGCACTTTGTGACATATTACAAGAGAGATTGTATGGAAGAAAAAGTGTCACATTTTGTGACATACTTTTCACAAAGAGAGAGAGTCCCAAAGGAAAAGTGTCACACGATTTCTCATGATAGCTGCAAGATATAGATTGTACTAAAAGAAAAAGTGTCATGATTTTGCGAAGAGGTTTACAGAGAGAGTCTGAGAGAAAGGCACGATATCGCAACATGTTGGGTTTCGTTTTGTCCGGTTGCAGAAAATGGGACAGGAGAAAAGTGTCGTGATATCATGACATGTTGCATTTTAAAACCGTAATAGAGAAGAGAAAAATGTTAGGGTGTTATAACAGGTCACGACATGTTGCATTTTCGCAAACTGGGCGAAGATGAAATGCAAGGAGGAAAAAGGTCAGCCAGTCACAACATGTAGCATTTTCACTGTCCAAGCAAAGACAGAGGAAGGCTAGAAGGAAAATTTAAGTATATCGCGACATGTCGGTATTTCGTGACTTGAAAGAGCAAGAAGGCCGAGAAGGGAAAAGTGTCGCTGATATCGCGGGCGTCACATTTTTCGTGACTTGAAAAGACAGAACATGTCAAGACAAAAAACATGGATAGTCGCGATATGTCGCATTTTAATGACTTGAAAAGAGCAGTAAAGGCCGAGAAGGAAAAAGTGCCTCAGGTGTCTTGTCGATTTTTTGTAATTTAAAGACAGAAGGCTAAAGAAGGAAAAAGTGTCATGATATTCTAGACAGCGGTCGATTTTTTACACTAAAGGAGAGAGAAAGTAAGAGACAGTATGTCATGATATCATGACAAAAGTAAAGAGGAAGCAGCAGCACGGAGGTGAAAGTGTCATGCTATCTAGCTCATGTTGTGTTTTCACTGGTACAAAACCAAGTAAAGTATAAAAAAAGTGATAAAGTGCTAACATATCACAACATGTGTTTTAAGTGGCACAAACCAAAGTAAAGGGCACAAAGTTATGTAAAGAGACGAAAGAAGTCATGATATCGTGACATGTTGCCTACATAGGTGGGAAATCTCTAGAAGAGAAAGAGGTGTATGTCATGATTTCATGACAAAGTTGCTTTGGGCGAGCTAAGTAAAAGAGAACCCAATGGAACAAGATGATGTGACCGCTTAATCAAAGCAGTACTGATAGTTACAAGGCAATACAGAAAATCATGCAATTAAATAAGAAGAGTTAACTAAAGCTGCAAGATGATAGAAGCTATGTATATAGAGAAAAAATCATGCAATGCAATAAGAACAAGAATGGTTACAAAATGATAGTTACAAGGCTACTTGATGGGAAGCTGTATGGAAAAATATGGAAGTTAATAATAGAGTCAGAACATTGTTATAAAAATGAGGTCTGCTGGAGAGTTAAAAGATAAAAGAATTGAATGCGCTGAGACAAGCAGCAGATTTAATCTTGTGAAGAGAGTAAGAGGAGAGCGAGAGGCGAGCAAGAGAGGTGTACGATATGTGAAGCACAAGGAGAGTGCACAAGAGGCAAGCAGTAGGTGCAGTTTCTGTGCAAGAGGTGATGCTGAGAAAGCAATAGATTAGTTGTAGTCTTGTAAAAGTAATGGTCCTTTTATGTCAATCTTCTAGTTTTAGAAAACAATCCAGTAGTCGGTGTCGGCATCAAGAGTTGGTGCTCCTTCCATTGGTGTTGGTAAATTAGGTTGGTGCCTCCTTTCTCAAGTAAGTATAATCAGGTTGGTGCTCCTTTCTAATTATAAAAATAAACTATGTTGGTGTTCTTTCATTATTGTCGACAAATCAGTTGGTGCTCCTAGTGGGTGTCAGAAATTGATTGTAAAATTGGTATTTCATATAAAGGTCGATTTAGATGGAGTCCAAACAACAATTTTGAGGAGGTAGCTAAATGGTGAACTCCTAAAGCATCTTGTGTCAGCGATGCTCTTTTAATAGTTTGTTATTCTGTTTTAAGCTTTCATTGGTTAAATAATGGAATTAATATGATTTAAGTTTTTGAGCTAATAATTCATTCAATTTCCTCCTTTCAAAAGTATTGTGAGACTAACACATACACCTAATTTCATTCACTATGAATTCTCTTTATACCACTAAATCTTATACCATCATTTATAATTCTTCCTATTCATACCTCACTTTTTTAATAAATTACAAGCGTCATATCCATTTCTACACTTCTACTTCATCATTTATTAATACCCTCACTCCATACCCTTCTCTCAAAAATTCTTCTACTACATAATCCTAAATAATTAACACTTACAAAACCACTTCTTTAATCAATCAAGCGTCTCATACTCCCTCTCTTTCACTCATCATACCCATAATTTGCCATTCACTTCACATCCAGTTTTCACTCTTTAATTTTGTAATTTTCTTCTTTCCACCTCAAATTTATGTCCCCAACTTCACCCAAATTCATCTTTTCTTACAGCCCTCACTAAGAAGCTTTCCCATTTTAAATGTTCCCTAATTAAGAATTTCTTACTTCATATCCTCTTTCTTGTATAATTGAATAATATTTAAAAAACCTCCTTTTAATTAATAATTAATTATTAATACTTTATCTACATTTCTTCATCCTCTACTTCACCTCTTCATACACCTCACTTTCATAATTATTTCTTTCACACCTCAATTAATTGAACACTTATAAAACCATCTCTTTAATCTAATTATAAACACCATACCTCACTTCATGCCTTCCCTAACTTCCTCCTTCACTTTGTACCCCATTTTTTCTAAAAACCTAACTCATTCCCTTACTATAATTATCCCATTCTTCACCTAACTCTTCACACCTATTCTCCTTTATACTCCCTTTACCTCTTCTTACATCCATGAATTGGTACACTTTACACTAACCATTTCTTTTAATTTAATAATTCTGCATCTGTCCATTTATTCATACCCCTTCACTTCTATACCTATTTATTCATACTCCCTTTAACTAATTCCAAATACTAAAATCCACTTTCCTTAATAACATGTCCTCATACTCCCTTAATTTCTAAATTTCTAAATTTATTCACTTCATACCTCCTTTTTCACATCCCCAATCTCGTGCTCCTTAATTCATACCCTAACTTCATTTATACTCTTCAATCTAACGAAATACTTATAAAACCATTTATTTAGTCAATTAATGTCTCACTGACCTCATACCTCTCTAACTAATTTAATACTAAAAAAATCACTTCTTTAATTAAACTTAAACCTTCTTGAAATCCTAAACTTCACGTCCAGATGGCCTGGAGGAGGCAGGGATATTTTCTCAATTAAATCAAACCCCTCATTTAGCATGGATGAATTCATTGAATCATTTAGGGCTCACGAAGGCACGTATCAAATTGCAAAGATATTACCTGCTATCAATTTCTTTTACATAAGTACAAAAATCTTACCTAATTGTTGCCAATAATAGCCTATGCGAAGAACAAGTACGCATGGCCATATCGCTAAAGTGGCCACCACATGTACTATCGCAGCTTGGGAAATGGCCCAAGATGATTCTCGTAAGTCTAATCAATGACATGATGTCTCTTGTAGGTTTTTGATGATACATTATGTCTCCTAGACATATTTGTCACATTTTGCTTTGAATTTTGTTTCATAAAGAAGATGCTATACAATCTATGAGGAATATTTTTCATTTATTGCATATTTTAATTAAAGGCTCAATTCTCTTTTGAAGAAGTCCAATTGAATGAACTTATAATCCTTCTTTGATGTCTCTGAAAATGCCGATTGAGAGTGAACTTGGAGATATAGCATTGTGCTAGTATAAATGAATTTGAAAGACAACAAATCCTCCAATTAAATATGTGGTATATTGTTTAAATAATTTCTTAATGTGAGAATCATTCATGTGAAGGTTCAATCAATCATGTAACTGCATGGAGTTAAGTTCATCAATGTTTAGTAGTAGATTGTTCTATGTGGGTACATTTTTACTTGAATATTCATGATATCATCTATGTTGATATTCTGTTTTGTGATTTAGCACCCCAAGGAGGTCATCTTATAAAATGATTAGATGAATGAAAGAGAGTGCCTCAATACATCAGACACCAAAATAGCACCAATCCGACCATGTGACCTACACTGATTGCATTTATCACTATGCTCTCTAGGGCAGCCCACACAGAGGTCAAACAAAGTGGTCTTAACCACTCTCACAATAGTTTTGAAGGTCGACACCATTTTGGCACCGTTCAGGCACTTTGCCCCATATTCCGCCTCACCCAGTGACTGGTCTGACTTTCAATTCACGCGCCTCCCTGGTGGGTGACTGCACTCTGTGTTTGGACCGCAAAGTCAACTCACATGATAATCCCGAAATGCCACTTAACTATCCCTTTCAATAGCTTGGGAGTTCGAGTCAAGTTTTGAGCATGCAGTAAGCAATTGCCGTCTAGCTTGCAAAGACATGCCAGAGGTAGTTATGAAAGCCTGATCAAGACTAAGTCTTCTTCACAAAAGCATTCATGCTGGCAACAATTTCCGTACAGCATCTGATCCTTTATTCTATAAAATGGTGAGTTTCTCACCCAAATGAGGGACAAAAGAGCATTTGATACCTAAGTGGTTACTGCTTTAAATTTTATCACGATTCTACACCGATTTTATGTCTACATTATCCTATCAATTCATCAACACATCACACATAGGTTTCTGCATCATCACAAGTGGATTGGTGTCAAAACAAAATCTCAACCGTGGTGTTTGCTTTACAATCCCTCGCTTTTTAGATCGTGGTTGGAACTGCTCACCTATGAATGAATAATACCACGATGTCGCGAAGTTTTTACCGTTTTCACCTCGACAACAACACTGTCTCACAGGTTTATTCGCCCTTCCTCGGTAAAATGAATATGACTCACGTTGAACTTGGATCCATTTTTGTAGCATTTTATTAGTTACGATTATGCTTCTGTCAAGTTTTCTGCTTATTTGGACTCATTTTAACCATCATTATATCGGTATTTTCCACGGTAACCTTCTTTATTCGCTTCTTTTATTTTTCAGTTACAGTGCTAATTATCTTTGTTTGTTTTGAATGCAAATTTTTAGCATTAGAGAGCAACAGAATCTATCACCAACACAAGTTTTGGCACAATGTTTTGGTTCGCCTTCCATCTTATATGTGGGTACAGAAAACAAGCTGTAAAAGACCATTGACAAATAACGCTTTCTATCCCCTAAAAAGAAAGATTTGTTAAATATTATTACTTGAAAGAATATTAATAAAAAGCGCCATATTTTATATTGCTTTTTATACTGTGTCTATTCATTTAAATATTCTTCCTTTTAATGTGACTTGTTTAGTATTTCCTTTTCTTTCTAAATATCATGCTTTCAATGGCGATCATGGTGGGACCGCCTCTGCTTTTTTGTTAGGATCTAAAATTGCTTGTTTGATTACTGTGTACCTATTTTTTAGGTATCTGAACTATTCATTTCAATCGGGATGATTTTTTAAGGGATCAGATCGTTTCACCTACGTGTTACTAGGCATTCACACTAATGATACAGCTTTATTCACGACCTAGAACGACAGTTTCTAAGCATTTTTCTTGTTTTGAAATCTAAAACATATTTGGGCATAAGATTAGAGCTTTTAACAAGCTTCCCGCCAAATTTCTATTTCTGGTTTTTAGTTTTTATATGGTTTACTGGAAGTTTTCTTGAGCCAATGTTTATTTCATATAAATTAAAAATGAACTTTAATATCACATGGTAAAATTAAAATCGCAAGAGCTGGTTGTGATCATCGATTTGGCACCTTCCATCAGGTTCATCACCACCTTGGTTTGATTTTTACATCCATTTACTCTGATTATCAACTGTGCCGCTTTGACGTAAATCCTGATTGATAGTTGATTTGAGTGTCATCGGGGTGATTCCCAGCACTCATGAGATAAGTTTCCCATGGTAGGTATCATGGATGAGACATCTCTTCGATGTTCTACGTACTATGCCAATGACCGCTCACACTCCAGTCTCCTCCTCATAAGGGTGGGCATATAGAGAGGTTGGCATACCCACCTGGGAAGGTATATTTAATGGCGACCATTCATGTAGAGTTATATGAGCCTTCATTTACATTTAAATGTTCTTCAAATTTTTAAAAACAAACAAAAAATCATCATCAAAAACACACTAAAACTAGTCTAGGACACATCATTATTAATATTTAGGCAAGAGAATTAATTATTTTGCCTGTGTGTATGTTCTTTCATGAATGGTAACTAAAAAAAATCTAAAATTAAAAACAAACAAAGACAAAAATTTACATTTTGTAAGAAGCATCAATGGTGTTCATTCGTACTTTGGTCAATCACGGGTGGATGCTTCCCTGGAATAGCCTATGAGGTACGTAGTCATTTAATACAAAAACTCAAGAAAGATTTGGAATCACACAACCTTGGTGACCTCGACACATATGCCTCATGCACACCTTAATGGAAAGGACCATAGGGGCACCTCTACTAGGGCACCCTATTCAAGACATCACCCAACACACACCCTTCCATGAGGGGTACAACCATAGAGAGCCCCTGGAGCTGTTATAAGAGTGGTCACACATGAATGAGCTTAGGTCAACATAGGGTTCGACGGGGAGGAACCATGATTACACTATCCCTCCTTCACCCTCTAGTTGTTGGGACTACAAGGAAAAAATCTAGAGCACATGCACCCCTGTGTTAAGCAAATCACGAATCTGCTTTTCCTTCTTCACTTACAAAAGAGAGCATGAGGAAACCCCTACCTTCTCACATAATATAATAGTCATGTAGGAAGGTATAATATGCCTCTACAACTCCCAGCTATCGTGATCTCCTTACTTGGTGCCAAGGTCTTTTGGGGGACTTCACCACCCTGCCAGAGGAGGCAAGGCTCATAGAGATCTTGGATCACTAAGGATCAGAGAGATAGAGCCCAGGGAGAGGCATCTAGGCTTTCAGGGATATGAGACGACAGGACTCAAATTTCATCTTAGAATTTGCTGCCATACGCACTGAACGAACTCATGCTACTTGAGCTAGAACTACAACAATAGAGCAAATGGTATCTTCTAAATCAAGAGTGCATTCAAGCGTATGATCTATTAGCCCCCACCACACTATGCGCAAGTGACTCAACCTCTTCTAATTTATTTAGACAAAACATTATAATAGAGGGACACAACCCCTTTTCTATACGAGATAGGTCATCGCGGGACCAAGCACCGCTCAATGCCTCCTAGACAAGAGCGAGAGGCTACTCCCCCGATCTTCTCAAGCACCCACCTAGGTTCATGGGCCACCCTCGACATCCCGCCAAGAAGCCTCTATGGAACTGAGCAAGAAAGAACCCAATAAGCCACAATGAAAAGGTCTGTTACCCTCCATAAGGCCCCACATTCTCAACAAGAACCAATCAAAGAGAGGAGCCCAAATCCCCCCGATATATGCTATCTTAGAGTACCAGAGCTTCATTGGACACCAAGATCTTGGGGTCCCTGCAAGCCCAACTTATGCAAGGCCTCCTTGAAGAAGATTAGACTGCATCAGAGAGCTACCCAAGGACGAGGTTCCTCTTCTGCTGTTTCAGAATCGTTCCATTCTACGCGAGCCCAAGTCACAAGGTCACATAACCTTAGTTTTTCAGGTGTCTAAGTGTGAGGTATGGTGGTGCAGAATTGCAGATCCTTCACTTTGTAAGGCTCCAATGCCTTTGTCATTTAAATTAGCCTCTCTCGCACCAATAATCATGTACGGCCTGCTCATCGGTCTTCGTACGCAGTCACCATGAACATTAAACCATTCTCAATATCCTTGGTGATTCATTATTAAGTGTCAATCAAGTAAGAAAGATATTCTAATGTAGTCACATTTAGTTTTGTAGGCCTATAAAGCCTTATGAAAAATTCTTGGTACAACTTGATTAAAGGACATCGCAGTGCACCCCCCGATCATCGAATAATTTTGTGAATACTATGGCCCCTGGTTCTAATCTCAAGTAAGACCCAAAGTGAGATGACAACCATTCAAGTCAAGACACACGTAACTGCGATGGAGCATGCAAGCTCACCTCACTGCAGAATCCACTTGATCCAAATTGAACCACCCAGCTTTATGTTTTCTTGAATCCATGATTGTTTGAC
>JAQPPZ010009173.1:0-22033 GCA_028583015.1 Wollemia nobilis
TGATGACAATTTTGTCACATTTCTCAAGGGGTAGAAAAGAAACAAGTTTTGTATAGTGTTGTGTAAAGTTTTTTACTTTGTTATTTTTATTTTGAAAAGTTGCAGCAATTTTGGCTTTCAATGCCACCCATTTGTACATAAAGTAGAAAGGAAAGAACTTCGCTGCCAAACAAGCTAGAAAAAAGAGCTTCGTCGAAGGAAAATAAAACAACTTCACACCCGAAGCATTTCCCACACTACTTCGGGTAAAAGTTTTGCGAAGTAGTTTTCGCCGAAGTAAAACACAAGAAAAAGAGAATGAAACGACTTCAGGCCCGAAGCGCTTCCAGAAGCTACTTCGGGCGAAAGTTGAGCGAAGCGGCGTTCAGAAGGAAAGAGAGCTTCGCACCCGAAGCATTTTCAACACTGCTTCGGGTGGAGTTTTTGCGAAGTAGTATCACCGAAGTAGAATACAAAGGCAACGTTCGAAAGAACAATTTTGCCGAAAAGCAAAGGCAAGAAATCTACTTCGGGCCCGAAGCTTTTTCAAAAGCTACTTCGGGAAATATTTCTGCGAAGCAATATGCCGAACCAAAATTCAAAAGAGAAGGCAAGAAAACTACTTCGCACCCGAAGTATTTCCATCAGTCACTTCGGCCAGAAAATCAGCGAAGCGGAACTCAAGGAGCATTGAAAGTACTTCGCCAGAAAGTTGCCGAAAGTACTCATTTCGGGCCCCTCCATCGACGAACCATTTTACTCGCAAAACCATTGGAAGCTTTTCCGGCTAATTTTGTGCGAAGTAAAGGAATGCAACAATGCTTCGGCCAAAACCTTCCCGAATCACAGTTTTGAAAGAGGATCGCAGCGAAGCATTTCTCCAAGGCATCAACGAAGCAGTTTTGTCAATGAAGCAGCAAGGACGAAGAAGACCATTTTGCGAAGCAGATATGCTTCGGCACAAACCTTCCCCGAAGCAGTTTTGCGAAGCTCAATTGTGCGAAGTATAATTCAAGGAAGAGTTTTTGCTTCGGCCCAAAACCATTGCGAAGCGAAGTTGTGAATGAAGACCTAGCGAAGCGCTTCACGGGCACGCGTTCCAAGCCGGGTATCTTCTCGAGGCGATCAAGTGCCTCATAAATGCAATTTTTCATGCCCAACAAGTCCGTTGCTCATTTTTGGCAATCAAAAATGAAGTATCAAGCCATGATGGAGAGCCCGACGAGCATGGCGGCCACTCGAGCACCGCACCCGGAGACCAAGGACGTCCAGACGGCTCATCAATGCACCTTTCCATGGTTGACCCAGTTGCAGTTGCCAGTTTTGGTAACAGATTTGAAAACTCGGTCACGAGAGCCTCGGGGAGCCGATTCTCAGGGCTCGAGGGCGTACTCTTCTCTTCTATGTAATTATGACTCAGAGGCCCGGGTCCTCTATAAAAACCTAGGCATTGTAATGGAAAAAGGGGGGAACTATCTGCTAGAAAGCTGTTGTAACTTGATGTCCTATGATTAATACTAAGAGACTTTGAGCTCAATTCTTCTCTTTTATGTTGCCTTCTGTGCTTGATTCTTCTATCTCTCCTTGTTTGTATGTTGGATGCTGAACTCTGCGTCCGGTGTGTGATCGGGGACAGTGTCCTGAAACTCGTTCTGAAGGATACATAGGAGTTGAAAAACATCCTATTGACTTTCTTTTATGCTGCCTACCTTGCTTGATTCTTTTGTCTCTCTTCGTTTGTAGACTGAGATGTTGAACTCTACGTCCGATGTGCGATCGGGGACAGTACCCTAAAACTCGTTCGAGAGGATACATAGGAAGGTTGATACTACGTTTCTTTCATTTTACTCTTGGTGTTCATTGCTTCTATTCAAGTTGTTAGTTAGTGATCGTGCTTCCTGTTCTCTCCCACCTTAAATCATCAATCTCTCTTCCCTTACCCTTTTTATTTATTTCTCTAACCCTTACTCCCTTTTATCTCTTTCCTGCACTCTTATCTTCAAAACACCCAAGTAGTTTAGTATAGGAGCCGGCCTTTCTCCGGAGATTGGCACGAGGGGCATCTCTTCCCTTCGGCCTTTCAATGTTGGTCCAGGTCTAGGGCGCATACATTTACCCAAAACCCTTACCTAGGCAGATTTGATGACCAACAGTTTCTGGCACGCCCGGTGGGACCGACTGTATTTGTCTTAGTAAGATCCATAACCAGTCAAGGCCCCATATTTTAAATCTCAAACCCGTCTTCACCGGGGCCAATAGTTCAAACTAGTTCCCGGTGTGACCCGGTCAGTCTCACCTGATTAGTGGTAGTGAGGACCGATGCCCTCATTACTGAAAGACTCTTAGCATCTGGCGACTCTGTTTACCCAAGAATATTTAAGTCGTAAAGACCAGTACCAAAAGTCTGTGCCTTCATGCAAACGAGATGGAGAGTTAAGAATAGAGGAGAGGAAACCGAGTTCTTTGAGCTAGATATTGATGCCTTCGGGGAACAATCAAGGTTGATCACCCCCGAGTCACTATTACAAGGAACATCCTCTGTTGGCAGACAAGGCTCAACTTTTGATAGTACAACATCTAGTTTTCCTCCCAATCCTCCCAACTCTCCGAAGCGTCCTAGTCCCTCCATTCCTATTAGTTGTCCTATTAGCAGTCAAGGGGGAGCTTCGGGAATTCCTATTTCTCAAAATCTAGGAGCAAGTATGGCACAACAGCAACAACAACAACAACAACAGCAAATGCAGTAGCCACAGCCACCCAGGTTGTGCCCAGCATGGGATTCCTTGTCACCACTGAATCTAGCAGGGCAAGGACAAGTGCCGCCTACTGCCATAAAGAAGATCCCAACGTTCGATGGAACTGGGAAGACCGCTCTGGAGCATATCCAGGACATAATATCTCTGGCGGCGATCCATGACATTACGGAAGAACAAATTATGGTAAAGCTTCTGGTTCTTTCCCTTAGAGGAAAACTCCTCTATTGGTATAGATCTCTACCACCCGGTAGCATTACGGGATGGGACCAGTTAGCTGGGCAAATGATGGGAAACTTCAACGAGTCTTTCGATCCTACTTCTCTTCTGCATCAGTTCACTTCGATCAAGAGACATCCGCAAGAAGAAATCATAGATTTCAATGTTAGGTTCGCTCGAACCTGGCAGAGAGTGCCAGTTGGCCTTCGGCCAACCGACGAAGCTGCAACACTCTATTTCCTTCGGGCTTTCAATCCCGATATCAATCTCATGGTAAGATATTCTAACGTTAATACTTTTCTCGAGTTGTATGAGTTAGCCAAGAGAGCAGAAATGGATTTGATAGTTGTGGGCAAGCTCCCTCAAAGGATGCCAACGCCCATACTTCCTGAATTCTTACAATTCCAGTATGCAAGCGCAGCTGCTTCGCAAATCTCCACAACCCCTGCACTCTCGATTTCATCTTGGAATCCGAATCCTGTAGTGTCTCAAATCACCGCCCCATAGATCCATTTCCCTACATTTTCAACTCCACAGCCCACGGTCACTTCGGCTTTTCCTGTGCTGCCAGCACCACCTCAACTCCCCGCCCTTCCTCCAATACCGACGATGGCTCCATTGCCACTCGTTCCAAAAGTCGATGATATACAAACCAAAATTTTGTAGGAGATGCAGTCCCTGAACTCTACGGTTCAGATGTTGTCTAACGACATGACCATTGTAAAGAAGAAGCAAGCGCAGCAGGAATTCCTGTCGAGAAGACCTTATCCTGCGCCTGCACTTACCAAGGACCAAGCCGTTCAGCAAGGGAAGGCTTCGACAAGAAATGCTGCCATTGATGAAGCTCCGAGCACCTTCGATTATGTATATTGGTGCTCTACGTGCAATGATCCGCATGAAGAAAATACCTGCACCCTACACCAACATTATGTACAGACGCTGGCAAACAGTAGTCACAACGGTCAAGTGAACGTCATTAGGCAGATGAGTCAGAACCTGGTAATTGGCGAGGAGGAGCCCATTGCAGTACTTACCAGAGGAGGAAGGAAGGCAATAGAAGTGGATGCCACTCAGATGGCTCCTACAAAAGAGCAAGTTCGGCTCGAGAAAGGACAATCATCTACTTCGGCCTCGAGCGAAGCTCCTCCGCCTGCACCGATCAAAGAAAAGGCTCAAAAGGCCTCTGTCGAACCACCTCAGGTAGAAACTAAGGAGCAAGCTAAGGAAAAGCTCAAGTTTCCTTCCCTCACAAAGCGGCAAAGAGTTGAAGCTACAGAGCAATATCGTACCCGGTACGAACCCAGAAAGGAACCCGAAGTGCTCAAATCTCTGGCATACAACATCGTAGAGGAATTGAAGAAGATCCCAGCCAAGATCAGCTTGTACGATGCACTGCAACTACCTGGACAGGTGGACTTGCTGCAAGAATCATTGAAGACAATTAAATCAAAAAGGCAGCACCGCTTGCTCTTGTGCAGACCCTATCCACATCTATCATGGGGAAGAACAGACCACCTCCATTCTACCTAACCCTACAAATGGAAGGGTATATTGTACATAACTGCATGATCGACTCTGGGGCCGCTACAACAGTCATGCCAAGGGCAGTCTACGAAGAAATAGGAATGGAGTATACGCGAAGCAGCCAGGGTGTACTCCAATTGGATGGTACTCCAGTGAAGACCGTGGGAGTGATCAAGGACATTCCTATCCGGCTACATAAGATGCCTCAGATTACAGTCATACAAGAGGTAGTTGTAGTCGACTTGGAGCCATATTTCAGTATGTGCTTGTCAAGGGAATTCATGGCTAAACTGGGCGGGTATCTATCTATGGATTACTCTCACCTAGAGGTTCCATTCAAAGGAAAGAAGGTGAAGATTTACAATGAAAAGCCTTCTTCCTTTCTTGTGCAGAAGATGTCCGAAGAAGAAAGTAGCGAACCAGTGAATGCACTAGTGGAGGAGATAGAGCAGGTGGACCTGATCGAGGAGTCTCTTGCGCAATTGAGCTATGAAGATGAGTTCTCATTGGCAGACTTCAACGCCATGGTGGAGACCGAAATAGGGTGTTATGCGATCGCCAAGCCTAATAATCACTCCCAACCAGGGAATAGAACAAGTGCCCAGGAAGAACTATGGAAGTTGTTCTTCGACGGTGCCCGATGTAAAAATGGTGCTGGGGCAGGGATTCTTCTAGTTTCACCTTCCGAAGAGCAAAAAGAGTATTGCTACCGGTTGACATGGAGCTGCACTAACAATGCAACGGAATACGAAGCATTATGCCTAGGACTTAAGAAAGCTGATAAGTTAGGCATAAAGCATCTCCAAATCTTTGGAGATTCCGAACTAGTTTGCAACCAGGTCACAAATAAGTGTACTTCAAAGAAGCATTATCTAAAATCATACCGCAATAGGGTATGGGACCTGCTTGACCAGTTCGAATCTCTCAATCTGTAGTCAATCCCACGAGAAAAGAACCGACATGCCGATGTCCTGGCATCCATCGCAGCCAAGTACTCTCCAGCAGAAGACATGGTGCACAAGCCTAGAGCTGTGAGGATGATCTATAGGCCTTCTGTCCCAGACAAGGAGCTGCATTGGCAAGTGTTTGATAACGATGAGCAGATTATAAATTTCATGATCCAAGAAGCCGCCACAGTCGAAGACCGAAGCTCTGATGAAGGAGAATATGAAGGACTGATTCAATTGAAGAATAACCATGTTCCCAAGGGACTAATCACCCTTGAAAGTCTCTTTGATCGGAACGACCGAGCTCTCTCTCACATGATCAAAGTCCATGAGAAACAGTATCAGGATTTGGAGCTCGAACCTGGGAAAGCAATAAAGGTGGGAACCGACTGCACTTCGAAGGAGATAGAACAGATACAGAATCTGTGCAGAAAGTTTTTTGACATAATTGCTTGGTCTTATCAAGATCTCAGGGGATACAATCGGTAGCTGGTTCAACACACAATCGAGTTGCAGGAAGGGGTCAAACCCTTTCGACAAAAGCAGAGGCCGATCAATCCTAAGATCGAGGTCCTGATGAAAGCCGAACTCCTGAAGATGCTCGAGGCAAAGATCATATACCCCATCAAGCACTCTTCATGGGTAGCGAACCTGGTCCCAGTCAGAAAGAAAAATGGAGATATCAGGTTATGCGTAGACTTTCGCAATCTAAATCAGGCATCCCTCAAGGACCACTATCCTCTCCCACAAATCGATCAAATTTTGCACTCGATGGCTGGAGCTCAACGCTTCTCTCTGCTCGATGGTTTTTCTGGATACAATCAGATTTGGGTCAGGGATGAAGACCAACACAAGACGACATTCACCACCAAGTGGGGGACATTCGCTTACCAACGAATGTCGTTTGGCCTTTCGAATGCTGGGGCCACTTTCCAGAGAGCAATGGATCTTGCTTTTGGTGAGCTTCTAAATAAGGTTATCGTCATCTATCTGGATGACATGACTATTTTCTCCCGAAGAAGGGAAGACCACCCCACACATATACAACAAGTTTTCAAAAAATGTCGAGAGTTCGGCATCTCAATTAATCCAAAGAAGTCCATATTCGCAGTCAACGAAGGAAAGTTGTTGGGACACGCGATATCAAAAAAAGGCCTCGCTGTAGATCCTGACAGAGCCGAGGCTCTAATGAAGCTCCCACTTCCCGTAGACAAGAAAGGACTTCAATATTTCTTTGGCCAGATTAACTTCGTGAGGAAGTTTGTCCCCGACTTCGCCCAAGTCATCAAGCCGATGTCCCAACTCCTGAAGAAGGGCACCGAATTTAACTGGACCGAAGAAAGAAAAGAAGCTTTTGAAGAGATTAAGACTCGAATTGCTCAGGCGCCGGTCTTGATCAATCCAGACTACAATCGGGATTTCATCATGTATGTCATAGGAGAGCCCGAGAGCTACGCTGTTGTCCTGACGCAAAAGGGAGAAGATGGCGAGGAGCGTCCCATCGCGTTCCTGAGTCAGGTGATCAATTCCCATGAAGAAAGGTATAATTTCATTGAGCGTCAGGTGCATGCAGTAATGAAATCACTAAGGAAGTTCAAGCAGTTCATCTCTCAGAGCCGAGTCATAGTTTATGTCATTCACCCCGATGTGCGTAATTTCATTATCCAAGGAGAATTGGGAAGTAAAAGAGCTGGTTGGGTGAACAAAATACAGGAGTTTGACATTGAGATCAAGCCCACAAAATTGGTTCATGGCCGTGCATTGTGTCAAGAATTGGCAAAGAGCGCGATGGCCGAAGTGATAGAATCTCGGAGGGATGACTTACCAGCCGAAGAATGCTTCGCTAACTACGAAGAAGACGAGAAGGATTGGGTCGGTGAGATAATCTGCTATTTCAACACCGGCAAGTGTCCTTCGCATCTAAATGCATCACAACGAAGACATTTCAGGATGCGGTCCTCCAGATACACTCTGCACCCCGAAGGCCTATTTTTCAGGAACATTGATGGTGTCCTTCTTAAGTGCATCAAAGACGATGATAAAAGGAGAGTCCTGGGAGAATTCCATTCAGGACTATCGGGAGGTCACTTTGCAGGAAGAACAACAGCGTTAAAGATCATTAGGGCGGGTTATTATTGGCCCACACTCTTTGTCGATGCCTTCGTAGTTTGCCGTAAATGCGAGCAGTGTCAGAGGTTCGCCGGCCGAAACAAAAATGCTGCAATGCCCCTTCGTCCGATACAAGTAGAGACACCCTTTCAACAATGGGGGTTGGATTTTATAGGAGTCGTATCACCAAATTCCTCCGTGGGACATAGGTTCATCCTGACAGCAACAGACTACTTCACCAGGTGGGCCGAAGCGATTCCTACCAAACATGCAGATCAAGAGACTGTAGTCACCTTCTTGGAAGGATTGATCACCAGGTTCGGCATCCCCGAAGCAATCATCACAGACAATGGCCCTGGCTTCACAGGCGCTAAAATCAATGATTTCCTCTACAGGTATGGGATATATCATAAAGTATCCTCCAATTATTATCCACAAGGCAACGGCTTGGCAGAATCCACCAACAAGACTCTGTTGAGAATGCTAAGGAAGCTCATAGAGACGAACAAAAGGACTTGGCATCTCCTTCTAGATCGGGCCTTGTGGGCCGATCGGATTTCTATCAAAAGGTCAATCAAAACTTTGCCTTATGCTCTGGTCTATGGCAAGGAGGCCATCTTACCCATCCATGTTGAGATCCCTGCACTGCGGCTGTTAGAAGCAGAAGATGGAGTTAATCCGATGGAGAACAGGTTAGCTCAGCTACTGTGACTGGAGGAGGATCACGAAGAAGCATACCAGGACTTCGCTAAGCATACTCAGGTTATCCGAGACTGGTTCAAGAAAAAGTCATCCGATCGCACATTCAATGTGGGAGACCTGGTATTGAAGTGGGATTCTTGGAAGGCCAAGCCTGGGAATCACGACAAGATGGACGCCTTTTGGGATGGGCCATTTGAAATTATGAAGGTAAACTCGGCCAATTCATTCATCCTCAAAGATGCAGATGGACAAGTTCTGCCGATCTCTGTCAATGGTCTTCACCTGAAGACTTTTCATCGCTAAAGACAATTTCTCCTTTTAAAAAAAAAAAAAAATGTGTATATATACTTCTGTATATAATTTGCATTTGTATATACATTCTCTTCCAAGATCACAAAGCCAAGTACCACTTCCAAATCTTCTTCGGAGACTTCTGATGTGAAGTAGCAAGTACAAAAGGTTCACTGCAAAGAAGGTAACCAAAGGCAAAATTCTACGAACCAGTTTTCAAAAGGAGAACTTCGCACCCGAAGTATTTTCAGCAGCTACTTCGGGCAGCATTCTTGCAAAGTAGATTATAAGAGGCTCCTTGCGAAGCATGTTACCCGAAAGGAAGCCAAACCAAAATCCGAACCAAAGGCACAAAAGAAGCTTCGCACCCGAAGCATTTCCAACACTACTTCGGGTGAAAATTGTGCGAAGTCGTTTTGCCGAATAAAAATGCAAAGGGCCGATAAAGAGAGCTTCGAGCCCGAAACATTTCAAATTCCTACCTCGAGCGAAAATCATCCGAAGAGGCAACTTCACCGAAGAAGAAAAGTCTAGGCCACGATTCAAGTTTGACCAAGGTGGAAGGACTTCGGGCCCGAACCATTTTCGATAAACACTTCGGCTAGGAAACCAGCGAAGCAAAATCCAAGAGAACATTGAAGATTACTTCGCCAGGAAGTTGCTGAAACATCTACTTCGGGCCTCCTCATACCCGAACCATTTCTACTTCGAGGAAACCATAGCGAAGCATTCACTTCAGCTAGTTTTCACCCGAAACATTTTCGACCAAAGCGGCAACACGACGAAGAAGAGGTACTTCGGGCCCGAAGCATCAAAAAATAGTCCGAACCAAAGGTTCGCCGTGAAGCATTTTCAGCATCAAGTTTCTCTTCGTCGAGCCAAACACGCGCGAGGTGGAGAATTCAAAATGTGCCTCGAAAAATGTGCCAACAACGGCCTTGAGAGGAGTACAAAGTGGACAAAATTAAGGAAAAGGGATGGTGGAACACTGCCCGAGATGATCGAGTCAGAAAAAGAGAAGAAAAGCTCGCACCAAGGTACGAGGTGGCAGCGGGTGGCATCTCCAGTACGAAGTATAATCATCAAAGCATGCAGCCCTGTGTACCACGTCGCTGCAGAAGCGGTTTGAGAATACGGCAGCTTCCGTCGTCCGACTACAAATTTAATTTTAGTAGGTGCCATAAATTCAGGTGGTTGCCTTTTTAGGCTATAAAAGCGAGTTCTTGGCAAGAGGGAAGTTATTTGTCCATCAGTTAGAATTACACTAAGAGCTTTCAGATACTCTGCAACTCTCCTGTCCTTTTGCATCTGGCCATTCGCATTTAAGCTCTTTGTATCAAGAACCCTGCCGCTATCACCAACATCATGGGAAAGAAAAACTCTAAGGAGAAGGGGAAAGAGCCCGAAGTTGCAGGCCCCGAGAAGACAAAAAAGGGGAAAGAAGAGAAAAAGCGTACCCCGAAGAAGCTAAATCCTCCCCTTCGACCCAAAAAATAGCCAATGGAAGAGGGGGACGACTCAGAAGAAGAACAACTTGTGGAGCCACCAATTGATGGGTGGGAGAGAATCCGAGACACGCAGCTCTCGAAGGGTGTATCCGATCTTCGACACACCATAGAATTCATGACAAGTAGGCTCACGCTAGAAAACAAGAGAGCCACTGCATATTACTCCCAGATCTACTGGTTTCTAACCCCACCTGCTCACCATTGTCCCGAGCTGGTCTACGCCATTGCACAGAATTACCAACCTGCGACCAGGCAGGTGTTAGATGCTTCGGGACACAAGCTATTCTCCATCCTGAAGGAAGATGTACAAGCAGCCTTCGCACCACAGCAGGGCCCGCCCAAGGGCTATTCTGTTCGCAATGTCCTCCTAAATGAACAAATGGAGAGATTCACCTCCAACAACCACATATTGAAGTTCCTACGGGAGAATCTCAAGAGCGGGCTACCTTCAAACAAGCTGCCCCAGATGCCCTTACCCTTGGAGGCCTTCAAAAATATAGATATTTTTTCCATCATTGCATGGGTGGCGGGCTTGTCAAAGGATACTTCAGTACAGCCCTGGCAGGTGTCTCTGGCCGAATGCATTTCAAGAGGGGAGTTTTATGCCCCTGACGCTTCAAGGCCGAACACCAACCCAATTTTCTTTGACTGGGCAGAATGGGTGGCCCGAACCCTGCATACAAGGCTCGCTAGCATGAAGAATTCAGCAGCAGGCCAGTACTTCTCACCCTGTTCCTTTCTTGTCTGGCTATTCTTCTACCAAGTTCATAAGCATTTTCCCCATATCGCCATCTCCCCAAGCGGCAAGGATGGAAATCCTCTGCCAGTGTACCAATGGACTCCCCTTTTATTGAAGGAGGAGTCTTATTATTCTTTTAATCAACAATTTTTGGGACCCGCCATGCATTTGTTGAAAGGTTCTTCTCCTCGGGTACCACTCAGTTTGAGAGATAGAGTGGTGCTGGGAAAAAAGGGAGATGTCTTCCAATTGACATAGGGACTGGTGATTCGCATATTCGGCTTCATTGGGAAGCCCTTCCTGTTACCAGTCTACCCCTCAGAATATCAGTTCGCATTGGAAGTCGCTCGACAGAGCGACTCTACAAATGCAATATACGGTCATGGTCGTAAGTAGGCACATACTTGTGACTTCCCCTTCAGGATGGGGGTAATCGAAGTCTTTGCCCTAAAATAGGGCATGTTCCTGGAAGAAAGGCTTGCCTATTTTGGCCTACTCCAGATTCCTCAGTAGTGGCTCTACGATCCTTTGGGCGTGATGAAGGATCATTTAAAATTCAAGAGCTTCCACATCTGCCCTCACCCCGAAGTTGTGGAACAAAGGAACAACCCCAATGGAAAATATCTGGAGTGGCATTTAGAAAGGATGAGGACATTGCCTCCATGGCATGAGTTCTATCCTATAGAGGTCAAGTACGACCCTGATCAACATCCCCTCCCGACTCCAGGCTCCACCTTTTGGAAAAAAGCAAGGGACGATTTGAAGGAGGAGGTAAAATACTGGAGCGAGGAAAAGCTTCGAGAATGGTGGACAATGAGAGTCCACCATCAAAAGACAAACTCCTATGGACTCTTAGCATCGGATAAAGACTTCGCAATTCTTTATGACTCCAATGTCGAAACCTGGAAGTCGATATCCTTTGCAGATTTTATTCCCCCAGCTACCCCAGGATCGGGCGAAAGCCCAGGTGGGGCTAAGGATGCTTCGGAGGAAGATAAGGAAGCAAGCATCGAAGAAGCAGAACAACCATTGGAGAGGAAGAAAAGGAAAAGGCAAGAGCAGATTCAAGTACCTCCGAGCCACCCGAAGCGCCCTCGCACGAAACTTTCAGGTACTCCTGCTAGATCCCCTGCATCAGGCCCAGCTGAGGCAAACATTGAGGACATAGGGGCACCAAGTGCTGAAACGGTCCCCAAAATAGATATCATCGATGTGGAGGAACTCCTCCAACAAGAGAAGGACTCTGGAGCAGAAGTTGTAGAGGTCGGGGGTGATGAAGCCCAAGAGGGACAAGAGCCGACCACGCAAGAAGTGACCACAACCGCTTTGCCAGGAGGGCATGTAGGTACGCACTCTCTTCCCTTCGCTTCGGTCTCTGACACATCCATGGTAGTCCCGAGTGGAAGCCCTCATCAGTCTTTCCTTTCCCCATAGAGTCAATCCCCCACTCAGAAACCGCCCATCGCCAGCCCAATCCTGCATAGCCCCACTCGTCTCGAGTCATCTGAACAGGATAAGCCCGCTGAAACCACTTCGCCTACACCAAGCCCCATAGCCCACTCTCCCATAGCTCAAAGCATAGTCCCACTCGCCAAAGCCCCTGCTACACCCGTCCTCGAGTCATCGGGCGAACCTGCCCCTGTTAGTTCTTTATATTTGTTTACACCTTTGGTCGGAGATTCAGCTTTCTCTGAAATAGACCTATCTACAATAAAGGAGCGCCCTCTGGCCGAAAAGCTACTCTTAGCTCGATAGAATACAGAGAAGATGTTAAAGGAGGAGAGAAAGAAAAGAGGGAAATCTCTGGCTCAAGTTGAAAAATGTGCAGTTTTTGACCTGAAGGGCGGAAAGTTGCATAAGGTGAGAAAGGTCCCTAAGGTCCAGAAGCCTCTGGATGAAATGACTCCAGCCGATTACGACTACCAGGAGAAAACCAAAGACCTGGAGCATTTAAATATAGATGACGAATCTGAATCCATGCATGTCAGGGTCGAAACTTTCAGAGCACATGCAAACATTGCCAACCAGCGCAGGTTTGAGGCAGAAAATGCCAACATCAAGTTGGAGGAAGAGCTGGCTAGGATTCGCTCTGAGCTGGAGGATTCACAGAAGTAGGGCAAATTGCTCAAAAAGGAAACACATGCCCTCAAACTGCAAGTTCTACAATTGCAGACTTCGACCGAACAACAAGCACAAAAATAGGCCAAAAATGAGCTAAAAGCCAAGGAGCTCGAGAGCAAGATCTTGCAGTCCCAGCAGCAATTATACCAAAAGGCGAACCTGGAGCTGTTCGACAAAGGCAGGATCAAGGAGATCCGCTCTCACCTACTCAAAGGTTTCAGATCTCGGGCCTCCAGTGCCCTGTCAATTTTGATTTATGTCATCGAAGCTCAGCATGCCATCGCTAAGAAGGGACCAATGGTGGACGAGGTGATTCAAAAAATTAAGAAGTGACTCAAGCTTGCCTTTGAGGTTCAAAGCATCAGATATCAAGACCTACAGGTCACTGCTATGAGTCGAACGGCTAGGGATTGGTCTACTGCCCAAGCCACTGTTCGCGCTTTCTTCTCCAAGGTGAAGAAAGCGCAAAAGGCGAAAGACCTCCTTGATATATTTGAGCAGGAGCAGCGCACATCAATGAGTCACTTTGAAGACCTCTCTTCTTTGGGTTTCCCGAGTTTCACAGATGATGATGGAAACCTTCTCACCAGGGAAGAACTAAAGCCGACGTGGCTCCTTTTTGAAAATGACGTCTCCGAAATTGATGAGTGGGAAGAACCGGTCATGGAGGGACAGGTCACAGACTTCATCCTAAGACACTGTAAAATCGTGACTTGCCTGAATGACCTAGGTGCGAGGATCAAACACGTCGACATAGGGCAGATTGATCGATTCCATGTTCTGGTCAAGGCGCTCGAAGACCAAGAAATATTTTAGAAAGGGGTCTGGGCTCATGTTCGCCGAACTATAAAGAAAATCCATGATCGCATTATCCCATCTCCACAGCAGGAGGCCATGCCAACAGACGAAGGAGCAGAGGAGGAAGAAGAAGCAGAAGAAGAAGGAGAACCAGCTGCCGAGGCGCTCCCGGAAGAAGAAGAAGGTGCAGAAGGAGGAGATGGATCGAGAAAAGACTCTGGCCCAATAGATCAAAGTTAAAGGGTCCTTCCACCGAGACGAGCTCGTTGCCCCGCGAGCCGCCAAGAATGTTGACAATTTTGTCACATTTCTCAAGGGGTAGAAAAGAAACAAGTTTTGTATAGTGTTGTGTAAAGTTTTTTACTTTGTTATTTTTATTTTGAAAAGTTGCAGCAATTTTGGCTTTCAATGCCACCCATTTGTACATAAAGTAGAAAGGAAAGAACTTCACTGCCAAACAAGCTAGAAAAAAGAGCTTCGTCGAAGGAAAATAAAATAGCTTCGCACCCGAAGCATTTCCCACACTACTTCGGGTAAAAGTTTTGCGAAGTAGTTTTCACCGAAGTAAAACACAAGAAAAGGAGAATGAAACGACTTCGGCCCGAAGCGCTTCCAAGCTACTTCGGGCGAAAGTTGAGCGAAGCGGCATTCAGAAGGAAAGAGAGCTTCGCACCCGAAGCATTTTCAACACTGCTTCGGGTGGAGTTTTTGCGAAGTAGTATCACCGAAGTAGAATACAAAGGCAGCGTTCGAAAGAACAATTTTGCCGAAAAGCAAAGGCAAGAAATCTACTTCGGGCCCGAAGCTTTTTCAGAAGCTACTTCGGGAAAGATTTCTACGAAGCAATATGCCGAACCAAAATTCAAAAGAGAAGGCAAGAAAACTACTTCGCACCCAAAGTATTTCCATCAGTCACTTCGGCCAAAAAATCAGCGAAGCGGAACTCAAGGAGCATTGAAAGTACTTCGCCAGAAAGTTGCCGAAGTACTCACTTCGGGCCCCTCCATCAGCGAACCATTTGAACCATTGCGAAGCTTTTGCTTCGGCTAATTTTGTGCGAAGTAAAGGAATGCAACAATGCTTCGGCCAAAACCTTCCCGAATCACAGTTTTGAAAGAGGATCGCAGTGAAGCATTTCTCCAAGGCATCAACGAAGCAGTTTTGTCAGCGAAGCAGCAAGGACGAAGAAGACCATTTTGCGAAGCAGATATGCTTCGGCACAAACCTTCCCCGAAGCAGTTTTGTGAAGCTCAATTGTGTGAAGTATAATTCAAGGAAGAGTTTTCGCTTCGGCCCAAAACCATTGCGAAGCAAGACCTAGCGAAGCGCTTCACGGGCACGCGTTCCAAGCCGGGTATCTTCCCGAGGCGATCAAGTGCCTCATAAATGCAATTTTTCGTGCCCAACAAGCCCGCTGCTCATTTTTGGCAATCAAAAATGAAGTATCAAGCCATGATGGAGAGCCCGACGAGCATGGCGGCCACTCGAGCACCGCACCCGGAGACCAAGGACGTCCAGACGGCTCATCAATGCACCTTTCCATGGTTGACCCGGTTGCAGTTGCCAGTTTTGGTAACAGATTTGAAAACTCGGTCACGAGAGCCTCGGGGAGCCGATTCTCAGGGCTCGAGGGCGTACTCTTCTCTTCTATGTAATTATGACTCAGAGGCCCGGGTCCTCTATAAAAACCCAGGCATTGTAATGGAAAAAGGGGGGGAACTATCTGCTAGAAAGCTGTTGTAACTTGATGTCCTGCGATTAATACTAAGAGACTTTGAGCTCAATTCTTCTCTTTTATGCTGCCTTCTGTGCTTGATTCTTCTATCTCTCCTTGTTTGTATGTTGGATGCTGAACTCTGCGTCCGGTGTGCGATCGGGGATAGTGTCCTGAAACTCGTTCTGAAGGATACATAGGAGTTGAAAAACATCCTATTGACTTTCTTTTATGCTGCCTTCCTTGCTTGATTCTTTTGTCTCTCTTCGTTTGTAGATTGAGATGTTGAACTCTGCGTCCGATGTGCGATCGGGGACAGTACCTTGAAACTCGTTTGGGAGGATACATAGGAAGGTTGATACTACGTTTCTTTCATTTTACTCTTGGTGTTCCTTGCTTCTATTCAAGTTGTCTGTTAGTGATCGTGCTTCCTGTTCTCTCCCACCTCAAATCATCAATCTCTCTTCCCTTAACCCTTTTTATTTATTTCTCTAACCCTTATCCCTTTTATCTCTTTCCTGCACTCTTATCTTCAAAACACCCAAGTAGTTTAGTATAGGAGCCGGCCTTTCTCCGGAGATTGGCACGAGGGGCATCTCTTCCCTTCGGCCTTTCAATGTTGGTCCAGGTCTAGGGCGCATACATTTACCCAAAACCCTTACCTAGGCAGATTTGATGACCAATAGTAGCCTTAGAGTGCATCCTATCTTAACCTTTAGATTAAAACCACCTTCAATCCTCATTGTGGGTTCAATCAATACTGTCAATCCTTCCTCCATAATACCTCTAAATACAACCACCGATAGATCTTCTAATACAACCAATCTTGTCCCTGCATTCCCTATCAACACAATAGCAACAATGGTTATCAATCTAAATTAGAATGCTCAACCCTACCCATCTTGGACTCATTCAAGTCCATTGAATCTAACCATTCAGAATCCTCTTCCTCCAGTAGGCTTGAAGGCACTACCAACATATGATGGCATTGGTAAGATTGCTTATGAATATTGTCATTGGCATTGGTAAGACTGCTTATGATGACATTGGTAGCTATACGTAATATCATAGAAGAAGATGTAATGATAAGGCTATTGGTTATATCATTAAGAGGAAAAATTTTGTACTAGTACAAAACCTTACCAGATCAAACCATAACCACATGGGCACAGTTGGTTGAAAAATTGATAGATCAATTTAACGAACAAGCAGATCCATTTTCTCTCCTTACCCAATTTACAGTCATACAAAAATATCCTCAAGAAGAGATAGTAGATTTCAATATAAGATTCAACCGAATGTGCAGGAGAGTGCTTGAAGACCTAAGACCAATTTTTCAGCAAGCAATGTATTATATATAAGGGTATTTAACTCAAACCTAGGCATGATTATAAGGTAGTATCATGTGTTCACCTTCCCACAAAATTTCTAAGAAGCCTTGAAGGTAGAAAAAGACCTTATTTCTATTGGAAGATTACCTCCTAAAATGATAATGCCTATATTTCCAAAATTTCCTCAGGCACCTAGTGCAAACACATCATATCCTACTTCTCCTATAGTAAACCTCCCAAAATGGCCTGGACTACCAACCATCCCAACTATACAAGCTCCCCCTACAGTTCCATATTTACCTCTAGTACTTGCAGTACCGGCTTTACCAGACTCTGATCCTCAGCTTGTAGTTCTCCAAGAAATGCAAATGGCCATGAAGAACTTAACCAATGAAATAACTTCAATGAAGAGGTGGGAAGCTGAAAGAAAATTTCAGCCAAGGAGATTCCCATAGGTAGAAAAAGGTCAAGCTGCTTCAACTAGCAAATATTTAGAGAGGTCAAGAACAATGTATACAAATCAAGAGAATAAACCCTCCACATCCTCTATTGAATCTAATTACTGGTGTTACACATGCAATGATCCACATGGTGATATTTAATTTATGATTCAACAATACCAAATATAGAAGGTGGCTATTGAGAAAGCAAAAAAAGCCTAGAAGGGATAAATTAATATAATTAGAAGATGGGCCATAAATTCATGATGCCATATGTGGAGTAGGTTGCAGTATTGACTAGATCAGAAAAGAAACCACTCTAATTTTATCCCAATGAGATTAATCCTCTGAAAGTACCTTTCAAAGAAAAAAATTAGGTTAAGAATAGAAATTACCATGACCCTGCACCTCAAAATCTAGCTCAGAAATAAAGAGCAAAAGCAAGCAGGAATGATGTTGCATAAAAGGAAGTTGAAACCCAAGAACAAGCAAGGGATAAATTGAGATAACCCTATTTAACCAAGCACTAAAGTATAGAAGAAACCCAAGGGTATAGAAACAAATATGATCAGCCTACAAAAGAAAAGGACAACTAGTTTGATGCACCTGTTTTCTATATAATGGAAGAATTTAAGAAGATACCTTCAAAGGCAAGCATGTATGATGCATTGTTGATTCTAGGGCAGATTGATTTACTGCAAGAATCTCTTAAATCAATAAAAAATAAATCCAAGCCTTATCCTCAGTTTAATTTAGCTCAGGCCAACTCAACACCAACAAGAAAGAATAGGCATCGTCCATTCTATTTATCCCTACAAATGGAAGGATGGGTGGTACATAATTGCATGATAGATTTGGATGCAGTAAATACAGTGATACCCAAAGCTATATGTGATATCATGGGGATGGAATATACTAGGAGTAGCCCAAGAGTACTCCATTTGGATGGCACACTAGTCTAGATTGTGGGAGTGATCAAAGATATCCCTATAGTGCTGCACAAGATGCCCCTGATTATAGTTATACAAGAAGTGGTTGTGGTAGACCTAGAGCTAAAGTGTCTTTCAAGAGAATTCACAACCAAGATGGGAGGTTATTTATCCCTTGATTACTCACACATGGAGATTCCATATAAAGGTATAAGGGTCAAGATATTCAATGAAAAACCGTCTTACTTTCATATTGAGAAGATTGAAGAAGATAGCAAACATGCTAATAATATTAATATAATTATTGAGGAGGTTGAAGGGCTAGATATGATGGAAGAAGTTCTAGAGGAGCTCCAAATTGAAGACCAATTCTATTTAAAATATTTTAATGCTATGATTGAAATAGGGATTGGGACCTATTCAATCACAAAATCTAAAAGGGTTGAGTCCTCCACCTTATCGAAGCAAGACTCCCCCACAAGTCAGATCTGGAAACTCTTTTTTGATGGTGCTAGATTTAAAAATGGGGTTGGGGTAGGTATAGTACTAGTTTCACCAACTAGGGTTGAGAAATATTTTTAATATAGATTAAGATGGAGCTGTACAAACAATGCAAAAAATATGAGGCACTTTGTTTGGGCCTAAGAAAGGCTAAGAAGTTAGGGATCAAACAATTGTAGATATATGGAGATTCATAGTTGATAGTGAATCAGGTTACAATTTTTTTATCAACAAACAACATTACCTCAAATCCTACCGAAACAAAGTGTGGGATCTATTTGAAGCTTTTGAAGCTATGAATATCAAGGCTATTCCTAGGTAGCATAATACTCATGCTGATTTATTAGCCTCCATGGGAGCCAACTACTACCCAATATTCAATGTCATACAAAAATCAAAGACAATGAGGTTGATATATAGACCTTCTATTCCATATAAAGACAACTTTTGGTAGGTCTATGAAAATGATGAACAGGTGGTAGATTTATTAATACACGAGATGAATTGCTCTAGTGATCATGCCTTGGAAGTAGAAGAGGATGGACTGATCCAACTCAAGAACAACCATATACCAAAAGTTCTAATAACTCTTGAAAGTTTGTTTGACAACAACGATCGGTCATTAAGTCACAATATAAAAGTTGATAAGTAGAAATACAAATAAATGCAAATAGATTCTAAAAAAGTGCTTAATGTTGGGGTTTAATGTTTAGAAGAAGAGGCTAACAAATTTTAGGAATTATGTAAATATTTCAATGACATTATAGCATGGATGTATGATGATCTTAAGGTGTACAATAAGGAGATAATACAACACATCATTGAACTTAAACCTGATTCAAAGCCCTTTCGATAGAAGAAAAGGCCTGTCAACCCAAATGTAGAAGCCTTGATGAAGTAAGAGCTATTGAAGCTTCTCAATGCCAAAATAGTTTACCCTATTAAACATTCCACATGGGTTTCTAACATAGTGCTAGTTATAAACAAGAATGGGAATACTAGGTTGTGTGTAGATTTTAGGAATTTGAATAGGTTCTCGTTAAAATATCACCATCCTCTACCTCAAATAGATCAAATACTGCATACTATAGTAGGAGCAAAGAGATTATCATTGTTGGATGGGTTTTCTAGTTACAATCAAGTTTGGGTTAGAGATGAAGATCAACACAAGACTACATTCACTACTAAATGGGGAACTTTTGCATACCAACGAATACCTTTCGGTCTATCCAATATAGGGGCTACTTTTCAAAGAGTAATGAACCTAGCTTTTGGAGAAGTTATAAATAAAGTGATAGGTATTTATCTAGATGATATGAAAATATTCTCCCAAAAAATGGTTAAACATTTTGAACATATCAAGATAGTCTTTGAAAAGTGCAGAGGATTTGGAATTTCTCTTTATCCAAATAATTCCATCTTTGTTGTCTAGGAAGGAACACTTTTGGGGCATGTTATTTCTGAGGCAGGGCTAGCCATTGACCCAGATAAGGTGAAAGATATCTTAGATCTTCCTTTACCATTAAATATGTCAAAAATTCATCCTTCAAACCATCATCCTTTAATTATATCTTCCTTTGTCCTTTCTCTATAGCAAAAATTCATCCTTTGAACCATCCGTCTATAGCTACATGGTGATTAGCTTTTGGTTGACTGGCTAAAGGGATCAAGCTTGCCTTTCTAGCTTGGCCTAAATGGAAGATCCTTGGAACTAATTTAGTAACTGAATAGTACTTTCTACTTTCTATATTAGGACATGTGGCACCATCCATAATGCCACATAGTCCTCCATTTGACTGTTGATTGTTGGAAATATACAAGAAATGTGAGCATTTTATTTTTCCACGTGAATTATTCTAAAAGTCTTGAGTCTTTATTTGGCATTATTTTTCATGTCTAACTTAAAAATTAGACACCAAAAAAATAATTTTTTTTAATAAGTCATATGTGGCTTCTATTGGGGCCCATTTAAACCCCACACTTAATCAATTTTACCTACCAAGAAAAAATATTTGGCTTCTATTGGGGCCATTTTCATCAAAATATCAAAATATTACATTTGCTCCAACATACATTTTTATCACAGTTTTTCAAATATTTTTTCTTTTAAATATATTCTTCAACTTCTTTGAAGTGCTATGTTTCCACAATCAGCTCCTTGACATCATTTTGATTAAGATATAAAATCTTACTTGGCTAGTTGCCTTCTAAAATTTGAATTTCACCAGGATGAAGATCAACACCATAATTCACTAATTTTTCTGCTACTCGATTTCCTTCTCTATAAATATGCTCACATTTCTAGGAGATTGCCTTTAGTAATAGATGATGAACATCAACAACAAAATTATTTTTTAACTAGTCTCCATATCCATTTTTTTTTTGGTAAGTAGTGTTTGTATTTACAGCAGGTTTTAACAAGGATCCCAAAACCTGATTACATAAGCAAAGGGCGTAGGGCTTCAATCCCTTGAAACTAAACACCAAAATAGAAATCCCGCCTAGCGGTAACAGTAAGAATGAAACAATCCCTCTCAGCGGGAAACAAACAAATAAGAAAGAAAGTAGTTTTGGAGATCCCACCCAGCGGGGAGTAGCCAAAAACCACCATCGAGAAGATCCCGCCCAGCAGGAAGCAAAGAAAAATTGTTACAATAAAATCCCGCCTCGTGGGAAGCAGTCAAAACCACCACAAATAGTCCCGCCTAGCGGGAAGCAACAGGGAAATCCCACCATCCGGGAAACCACCAGAAAAGAAAGGATCCCGCCTCGTGGGAAAATCGACGAATTTGGCGGATCCCGCCCTGTGGAGAAACCAACCGCCCATCGGGAAAACATTCTGTTCAGCGAGAGGCATCCTGTAGGAAGCTGACATCCAGCACAGAGAGGATCCAACCCATCAGGAAGTGATCGGAGAGTTGCACCACAAGGAACCCGCCCCGGGAAAATAGAAGAGGATCCCAGCAGTAGGGACCAAGAATCCCGTCCAAGCACAGAGCCTACCGAGGATTCACAAGAAAAAAGGGGAAGCTGTCCAAACCCTAAACCGTCACCTCCACCACACCGAGAAACGCAGGGGACCAGATCCACGCGAATAACCCGCAAAAAACCCCAGGGGGAAGCCTGAGGGAAAAAGGGAAGGGATCCCCAACCAAACAGGGGATCCGCGGAGCACCAGTCTAAAAAAACAACCAAGGAAACCCTAGCCAACCGGGAGGGGCGCAGATAGTGGAGAAGGATCTCCCCCCAGGAGATCATTTGCAAACAACCACTCCCCGGCAGGGATGACCTGGGTTGAGCCAGGGACTGGGCAGGAACTAGGAGCCATGGGAGGGGGAGCAAGGAAGGGACCAGAGCCCTCCCCTCTCTACTTTCTTCCCTCACCATCTCTCGTTTGTTAGTAGTATAGTGTTTAAGGGTATTTTTCA
>JAQPPZ010009174.1:0-21957 GCA_028583015.1 Wollemia nobilis
AGCAAACTTGTTTCATACATTAAATCATTAGCATAAATATTTTTTAGTACAAATATATTACACCACATTTGGGTTCAAACTGTTGTAGTTTGTCACCCAAGTGGATGAGATCAGCCAAATCTCATAAAGGTACTATTAGTGGTGTCAACTTATCTCATTTAACATCCTTGTGTTATTGCCATGAGGGTTGACCCATGGTACGGGTTATCCTCTAGGGCCCATAATACCTAGAGGGTGGATGCTTGCTTCCCCGTCCCTTGCCATTCTGAACCTTAAATTGTTTTCATTGACCATAATATAATACCAAATAGAAGGGAATTAGCATACACATATCCAATTTCTAGCTTAATATCCTCTTCCCAGAGTCATCTAGAGCCATGTCGATACCCTGGTCTTGATCTTGATCTTGATCTTGATCACACATGCTCTTTATGATCCATGTTCATATTTCTCATATCATACAACATAGCTTATCCATCTAGGTCGAAGAACACAGGATTTATCACAGTACTATTTGAGATGCAACCTGGAGAAGGTATCCTATATTGCCCCTCATTACCATACCTAACCAAGTCACTTAATTCGACCAATTCCATAAGTCTATAGTTGTACTTGAAATATGTTGTGTGCATACCCGTACCTCAATAATCATTGGGTTAATCTTGAGCATCCTTTATCCTTTATGCTTGACTTCACGATTAGTTTATAGGGTTCTATGTCCATAAGAAAGTGTTTTTTTTTTCAAGTCCCATTAAATTTATCATCTCAAAATTTTTAACCCATTTGATTTAAGTTTTAAGTTTCCACAAGGATATATGCTTTTCAAGGAGACCTAAATAAAAATAAAATAGCAACTTTGGAATACACCAAAGTTTTATACACATATATGTTTTCAAATAATATATGACATAATCATTAATCTCTATTTCATTTTTTTACAATGGTTCTAAGGTTTGAGGGAATGGATATATATTAATAAAATTCCCTATCTATCTTTATAAAATCTTATCAAAACATACAACACATACACTACATTAGACTATCTTTTTTATGAGATAAGCCATTTTCATTTCACATCTTAATATATTAAAGATTCATAAGAAAGTAATCATTTTTCATAAAATGCACTAGATCATAATTCAAATGTAATATACTTATGTATGTTTATTCCTATATTTAATTTCAATAATTCTCATAGCAAAACTAACTCTAAATATGTTAAGGTATTTATAAAAAACACAATCCTTACGAACATCCAAACTTACTTATGAGACCAACACATGGGTTCACTATCTCAACTATTATTTATACTTTCCTTAATATTTTAGTAATCTTTCTGCTTGAAGTTGTAACATAGCTCATGGAATTAAGCAATCCTTTTAAATATGTTGACCCTAGCACATCACATTGCTCTACTATAGTTTTATAAAGAATAATCGAATATACCCAAGATACCATTTTGACTCTTATGCCAGTTATTCATGACATCTTGACAAGAAATTGGGTAAAAAGGCAATGCCCTAAAACAAAAATATTATGATGTTTGGCACATCTATGGTTTCTCAAACATAGAAAATTCTCTCTTGAAGGACCCTCAAGATGAAAACCAAAGGTCTAAATATATAGATAGCATGTATAGCCATAAATCAGCTAGACTTTGAATTATAGAATCACTTGAGTGGTCTCTTTAGACATAATGTGGAAAGCAATATAGCCCTCATCAAGCCCTCACATTTATTCAATTAGCCAACCTTTGGACTCTTAGTTAGTTTATGCCTATTTATAAAATTCATGCTCTATAAGAAACCCTTGAAGAAAAAGAATTACTATTCTATTGTTTTTAAAATCACTAATCTTGAATATCTTTTTTAAAGGTAAAATAAATTCATGGGATATACCTTTTGATCATAACCTTGAGTAGCATAATTCTTATGAGAGGGATCTTGTTGCACCTACCACCTCCAATTCCTCTAGCTTTGATAGGTGATATTTTTATGTTCTTCATAAATGTAGTCATCACCCCTTTGTTCTTTGGCCTCAACATTGCACCACATCCTCCAAAACGCAATTTTTCTACATGTATTATTGTCCTAGGTTGATGCTCTTCTACTACCAATACTTTTCTTGGGGAAGTATCCCCTACTCCTTAGTTTATCATGACCTTCATACCACATTTATGGATAGTCATTGTACCGCCTATAACATAACCTCATCCGTCAAGAATTATCATTATAACACCATCCGAATAGCCCCCATCAAGACTTGTCATCACACCAACTCCAAATGTTAACTAATAATCATAATTTTTTATTATTGCATTAGTACCTACATAATCCTCACCATGGATGTTATCATAATATGATCCACCATAAGAACTTGTCTTGCTATTGTAATAAATGAAATCAAGGGCAACCCACTAAACCTAAAACTCTTATGAGTAGATCCAACAAGAAATGGTGAAGCGTTAGGCCCAATATAACTTCAAGATCCAATCCATTTCTAGAAAATTTTAAAAACAACCTTAATCAAAACCATAGCCTTAATATTAGCAACATCTAGATAAGGTCATACTAACCCTAAAGGAAAGAGTGGAACTTCCTCACTCTGATCCTAATAGGTACTCAAAGGTAAGCCAACCTACACCAAATTAGTAGAGAGAACTTGTAAGAAAGAACCCAAGGTATGTTTGAAGCCATTTGTAAATGACTACACCATAATCGTAGTAGTAGAGACTCCCTTCATTTATGCATCCACCACATCCCCACCTAGTACAATAGAGACTTATTACCAAAGAAACCCAACATTACCTCCCTTAGCACCTAACCCCCTTGCTTTGAGTGCTTCTAATCTATTATCACACTTAATAAGATTTTTAAGCTAGTTCAGTTGTCCCTTCGAGGCCCAAGGCCTAGGAATTAACACTTGAGGTAGGATGTACCACTAACCAAACAAGAGATAGGATTAAAAACCACCAATAAATGGAAAATTACAAGTATCAAATTGATTATCGGTTCAAACTCTCAAAAGGGACATGAAGCCAACCACATGAGATCTCCATAAGTTATCTATGTTATAACATGCCATTAGTTGAATGCTATATCATTCTCCAAAGAAAATCAAATTTTCTTCTTTTTTTTTGGTCTATATTTCAATTTTTTTGTCTATCACAAAGACAAATAAACATTAATGCAACCATTTTGATATGAATTTGTGGGACATCTTATTATGTACGAGTAATTTTTTTATGAATTTTATCTCCTATGCCTTAACTCACCCAATTTTGTATAGCTTAAAAATCTAAGATTGATTAAAGAGATGTTTTTCAATACCATATATAAGCATCCATGCTAATATCAAAGCCAAATATTTAATGCCATCAAATATATAGTAATTAAAAATATATCAATGTGAATGAAAACAATACTGTAAAACTAACAATATTTACATAAAAATGGACTATTAAGTTAGTATAAACCCAAAATTATATTCAAGGAATGTTATAATATGCAACATTAAAAAGGATTAGTTCAGTATCACCCATCATGCAAAATGAATATCATCTATCCACATTTTCGATGTCATGCTAATAAGTGTTATGATCAATTATGATTTGTATTTTAGTGTATTACAACAATCCAAGATATCATTTGGATAATGACATACAAGAGAAACATCAATCAATGTGATTACTAAGATTGAACTTTTTAATTTTTTATGAAACACTAATGTACATACTTGACCTATTATTATTTTCTATGTTATTGAGTCACAACAATCCAAGACACCATTTAAAAGATAAAATACAATAAGGACTTCACAAAAAAATAAATAAATAAATATATATATATATATATATATATATATATATATATATATATAGAGGTTAGTGTGAAAAAACCCTACCACTCATGCATGGATTTCCTTATCTCACCATCAATAACCTCTTTAAAGGGGAGAGTTGAGCTTATCAATAGGGGATTTAACACAATCATACTCACATACATCTGGTTTGAACCTTGAACCTCCCCCAAGAAGAGCCAAAGCTCCAAGTGTTATGCTATTCTCCCCATGACCAAACATGTTTTTCTTTTCATTGAGTTTACATAAGTTTTTATGAGGAGCCCCCATTCCCTTATACTAAATGAGATTAAGAAACGAAAACCCTTACCAAACTAGCTTAAGTTTAATTTATATAATTATTTATAAAATCTTAATAAACTATAAATGGTACGTATGAGCAACAAAGGTACAAATGTTCAATGAAAAGAAATAGCTGAGTTTCCTTGATGTAAGAAGATGCATCCGTCTAATCAAATACCAATAACATTTAAAAATTAGTATTTAAAAAAATATATTTAATATAAAGTAACCTTTTATGATCATAGAAGTTAGAAAAACGAGAAACGCCGTTGCCGGAGATCGAACGAGGGTCACGCGCGTGACAGGCGGAAATACTTACCACTTTATTAATGTGGGAATGGACAATGACTCAACTTTATTAATACCTACTCTCATTACTATTAGCATTTCATATTTCCTACGGGCATGGTGCACTACGTTTAGGAAGGCGATACCAATTCTTTTCTTTCCTGTTTTTTTATTTCTGTTTTTTATGTTCATATGTTTTCATCGTTTCCATTCCCACATTCGATTTTGTATACAGAACAGACGTGAGTGTTGAATAGGAATTTGAAGGCTTAAATGCTTATTTTTAAATGCATATCCAAATTTCTTTAGAATTTGTTAAATCGGTCATAGGTAACAAAGATAGTTTTATGTTGAACCACTCCCTTGCTTTATTTCGCTGTGTATAGAACATTATTTTGCAAATATTCATGGGATTTAGAGCTCATATACCAAGTTTAGTTTTAGTTTTATTAGGCAAAAGAATTTTTATAAACTGGTAAAAATAAACTTTAATTTGTTGGTAAAAATAAGTTTAATAAAACTTTAATGGTTTAAAAATTAAAACAACGAACGCTAAAGTCACAAGACTTGTCAACAGATCAAAATCACGGACGACTCATCAAATAACTCTATCGCTTTAAATATCTTGAGGCAAATGCATCTCATCCATTCATTGTTTAAATCGGATAACTCTGGTTAGATTTAGGTCAAAGATGTGGACCAGTGCAGTGATGGTAGACCGCTATTCGTAAACCACATGGAACGCCGGGCACTAGAATTCTAAATCTAACAATAGCCGTCCGATTTAAACAACGAATGGATGAGATGCATTTGCCTCAAGATATTTAAAGCGATAGAGTTATTTGATGAGCTGTCAGTGATTTGATTTTGTTGACAAAGTCTTTTGACTTTAGCGCTGGATGTAATGCGTTTCATCTTGGGGATTTATGATACATGGTGGATGTCAACACACTCTGCTGGTCACCAGCCACGTGTATGGTTCCTACGATGCGATTCACACAATTATTAATTCATGTGATGTGAAGGATAGTTGACTGACATACGAACTCCAAAGCCATGATTTTGAACTATAATCTATAATTTATATTATGCCTTACTGTGGTTCAAGCATCCTATTATCCCACATTGCTCTTATTAATGATAAACCTTTAATAAAATTACCATTGCCATCACAGAACAGTGACGTGCTTGAATTTCCTTATGGTGTTGAATATTATTAATTGTTAATTAGTGGATCAGCCATTATAAATTGATGAATTACTAATCAATTGAAGTTATTGGTTAGTTTAATAAATTATTGTATATTTTAACTTAAAGTCAAATAAATATCAATATCAATTGAAGTTATTGGTTATGTTCATAAATTATTATTTAAAATCAAGTAAATATCAACATGAATTGAAGTTATTGGTTATGTGGATAAATTATTATTTAAAGTCAAGTAAATATCAACATCAATTGAATTTATTGGTTATGTGGATAAATTATTATTTAAAGTCAAGTAAATATCAACATCAATTGAAGTTATTGGTAATATAAATTATTATATATTTTAAAATAAAGTCAAGTAAATATTAACAAAATGTCGATGGATTATTAATCAATTGAAGTTAAGTCAATATTAGTTTAATTAATCAATTGAATTATTATTTATTTTAAGTTAAAGTTAGTCAAGTAAATATCAACAAAATGTTGATGAATCATTAGTTATGAAAACACGAGATTTCGGAAGGTGTAAAAAGGAAACACTAATGCGATGTATTCGAAACCAACTATAACGCTTTAAGTCCTATGAATTTGCAATGCATGAAATGAGAGGAAAAGACGAATCGAAACGAAGTAAAAACAAGTGTAGAAAGCACAACCCTCTTTATTTATACTCTTTAATCATCGGTTACAAAGACGTCTCCTCCCTTTTTAGGGGCTAGGAGCGTTAACATGGTTTCGGTCACAATAGTGACTAGTGATCCTCCTTCCGCGTGCCCACATATAAAGTGGGCGTGCCAAAGTGTTGCCACCGCTTGTGCTGATGAATCCTAGATCCCTGTTGCTCCTTCTGCGTTCAAAGAAACAACAAAATCGTTAGTAGCACCTGTTGCAAAGATTGAAACGTCTGATCTCTAAAACAAAACGAACGATGCATGCAAAAGTTTGACTGAATCGATGAAAAAAATGACTCTAAACAACCTGTAGATTTGACAGGAACCAGGGAACATTAGCAGAGAGGCATCGCCATTAAGACAGTCGGGAAACTCGTCGAAAATCGCTATTCGTCCCGAGTCAGGACGAGTAAAACTATAGCAGATTGGGAATCGTCCCGGGTCGAGATGAGTAGGCCTGCATCAAATTAGGATTCATCCCGGGTCGGGACGAATAAACCTGTATCAAATTGGAATTCGTCCTGGGCAGGGACGAATAAACCTGCACGAAAACGGGTTAATGGCACTGTCCAAAATGTCTCATCTCCGCAACTCTGGGTGGCCTGCAAAGTTAGGGTTTAGATAAATAGGAGTATTTTGAGGAAACCCAGAACGTCAGATTGCCCTGATTTGGCTTCAATCACCGGGGATCTGACAAAGTCACCTGCATGTTAGTGAAGACAAAACATAATGGAAACATGATGAAAAATGCTTGAAACAACCTGAAACTTGAAATGTAACTTATTCAAAAGGCATGAAATCAAATGCAAAAGGAACAGTAGAAAAATATTGAGTGTTGTCGACGAATGGATGGATCAATGCGGTCAAATGTCGGGTCCTTGGATCCGGATTCACACTTCCAATATCCATTCAATGACCTCCCTTGCAAAAGAGATCAAGGATGTGGAAGAGGTGAATCAAAAGGAAGGCTCGGTATTAACTTGGCAGCACTTCGTTGCTCAAAATGCTCCTAACCTGTCCTCTCTTTGGGTGAGAAAGCTCACCAATTTATAGACCTCAAGGGTCTCCTTGGATGGGCATGCAAGGGTGTCACTTGGGGGCCATGCCTGCGCATGATGGAGGAGATTCCCCATGTCTACCCTGCCTTTGTGACAGTTTTTTGTTTGCCCACTTGCGCGCATGCGAGGCAGGGAGTAGTGATTAACTGACTTCCACTATCGCTTGTCACGATTTTGCTTTTTTCTTGTTGAACATGGAATTCATCCTACCCAGGAACGGATTCGAAATCGTCCCTAGTCGAAACGAATTCCAGTATGCATTTCGTCCCGAGGTGAGACGGATTTGGAGCAGAGTGCCTGAAGGTGCCAAATTGCTTTCTGGCCTTTCAAAACTGCTGTGTGAGTGGCTAGGACCACTGTTTGACTTTTGAGGGTTGCCCTGGGGGCTGTGTGTGTCAATGCGATCAGTGTTTGCAGTCACATAATCAGATTGGTGTTGTTTTGGTGTCTACAGATGCCCCTTTTTGGAAAGCGCTGTGGGTGATGCAGTGTTGAGCAAAAATAGATAACCAAAGCACTAATGATTAGGGTTTCTTAGTAGCCTAACCAACTTGTGATGCCCCAAGCATTGAAAGGGCATGCATTCTTGAATCCTTGCTTCTGACGAGCTAAGGAATTTGATTTCAAGTGTTAACCTATTTTGGTGAGGTGACTTGAGCTTAGACTTTGATCAGTCATGAATAGGCAAAGGGCGCAACCTTTTGTCCATAGAGGAACCTTGAATTCATTATTCACGAATGCCAAGTGTTTGATCAATTTGTGATTATCGCTTGTTTGTTGCCCCAAGCAGGAGCGTGATTTGTCTTTGTCAATGATTCTTTGAATGCGTGTCATTTCCATGATTGGGTGTGTATTTGTTGATTGGTGACTAAGTGTGACTACCCCCTCAAGTGACGAATCGATGAGGGAATGACTCCATGAGAAAGGTGAGGGTGCTTGGACCCAAGAGACAGGGAGGGCCAACATTTGGTGGGTTGAAACCCTTTTGGCGACGTTGCTTGGGGATGAAATTGGCGAAAATCAGTCCTCCCGTGGAGCGGTCTGGCTATGGTAGCCTTCTTGGGGAGTAGGATAGTGACAATTTGTGACCTCAATGTCAGTTTTGCATGCCAAGAATGTCAGGCACGGAGGCGCCTTCGTTTGACACTTTTATTACTATTTTGGGTGGTTTTTGACCATTTTGTGACGCATTTTGGGGGTGAAATTGGCTAAAATCGGTCCTCCCGAGGAGTAGTCCGGCTATGGAAGCCTTCTTAGGGAGTAGGATAGCGACAATTTGTGGCATCGACATTAGTTTTGTATGCCAAGAATGTCAAGTGCAAAGGCACTCTCTTTCGGTAGCTTTATTGCATTTTTTGGTGTATTTCTTGCTAAATTTGTTGTTTTTTTTATTTTCTTGTTCTGAATTCATCCCAGGGTAGGACGAATTCCTGGTTAGAATTCGTCCTAGGGTGGGATGAGCACTAACTAGAGCGCTCGTCCCAGGCAGGAACGAATTCAGATTAAAGGGCCTATTTAAGGGGCCAAACTAGGGTTTGGGCTCATTTGCATTCGATTTTTCTGGCGTTCGAAGCTCTGAGGAGGAGGAGAGAGATTCTGCGAAGTGAAGCGCTGCAAAATTTCTTCCAGTAACCATGAGTATGCAAACCGGGTCATCAAGCGGAGGAGCCGAGGGGAGACCAGTAAGTGTATTATCTCATGTTTTATTTGTAACAGTTTTAAGAATCGTAGTTTTTTTTTTTTTATGGTGTGTTTATGTTGTTTAAGAAATGAAACCCTAATTAATTAAATGTGAATGAATTAATTTAAAGATAATGAAACAAACTGAAATGACACGTGTAGGTAAACCGTAGAGTAAACCCAACTAAAACCTAGATGGACAACTTTAGGATAAACCAAAGTGAAATTTAGAATAACACTTAGGATAAACCCTGGTTACAAAATGTTTTGTTTTTGGGCAATGTTGGCGATGGTAAACTTAGGTCGAAACCGTAGGTGAACCATGTCAATTTTGTGTTTAAAATTTAAAACGAAACCCTAGGTTAAAAATTAATGAATTTTTATTTTTGTGAATGGTTAAACTTAGGTAAACCATCAGTAAACCATTGCAGTTTTTATGTTGTTTTTAAACTGAAAACCTAGATTAAAAATTGCTAATTTTTTTTTTGTTGAATGGTTTAAACTTAAGTTAAACTGTCAGTAAACCATTGCAGTTTTTATGTTGTTTTTGCACTGAAACCCTAGATTAAAAATTGCTGAATTTTTTTGTTTTTGTTGGTTTAAAGTACAACTTTGTTTTTGTCAGTTAACACTAGAATTAAAAACTCTAGAGAACTATGTTTTGTTTTTTTTGTTTTTGTTAGTTTAAAGTACAACTTTGTTTTTATCAGTTAACACTAGAATTAAAAACTCTAGAGAACTGTGTTTTGTTTTTTTGTTTTTGTTAGTTTAAAGTACAACTTTGTTTTTATCAGTTAACACTAGAATTAAAAACTCTAGAGAACTGTGTTTTGTTTTTTTTTTTTTGTTAGTTTAAAGTACAACTTTGTTTTGTCAGTTAACACTAGAATTAAAAACTCTAGAGAACTGTGTTTTGTTTTTTTTTGTTTTTGTTAGTTTAAAGTACAACTTTGTTTTTGTCAGTTAACACTAGAATTAAAAACTCTAGAGAACTATGTTTTGTTTTTTTTTGTTTTTGTTAGTTTAAAGTACAACTCTGTTTTTGTCAGTTAACACTAGAATTAGAAACTCTAGAGAACTGTTTTTTTGTTTTTGTTTTTATACATGTGGATGAATGGTGTTGTTGTATATTGATGCAGTTTTGTACATGTGATGTTGGTTTGGTTCATGTTGTTGATGTGTTTATCTTCTGTGATGTGCAGGTGGTGAAGAGTCGGTACCGGGTGCCGACTGTGTTCTCTGACACCCGAGGGGCGCTGACAGTGGAGGATTGGGAGTGGCTTGATGCCTTAGGGCTCAAGCATGTGACTCGATTGGAGCCAATTGTTGGGGATCGGGCTTACTTGACAGCTTTGATTAGTCTGTGGGATTCACGGATAAACACCTTCCATCTCTTGAAAGGGGAGATGACAATGACTTTAGAGGATGTTTATCGGATCCTGCGGATTTCGATAGATGGGTTACCTATCAGGACAACACCACGGGGTCAACGGACAGTTGTACTGACTCGATGTTTTGGACACAGAGAGGAGGTGGGTGTGGAGAGCCCAGTGGAGAAGGCGGAGGAGGACTGTCAGATTGGGGGGATTCTAGTGCGGTGGTGGTATGAGAAGGGAGTGTTGGGAGCGAGGCAGGAACTACTCATGAGCTTCATTTCTAACATGCTGCTACTAGACTCCTCGGGGGCGAGGTTCCCATGGAACCTACTGGAAGTGGTGTTTCAGTTAGTGGATTGCCCTGTGATAGAGCCTTTGATCTTGAGATGGGGGCAAAAATTTTTGGCTCAGCTGTATGGTGAGTTGTATGAGGTTTGCTGCCAGAGGTAGAAGGGGATCAACTACAGTTTTTTGTTACAGAGCTGGGCTTGGCAGCATATAGCAGTGGATCGGCCGTTGGGGCTACCTTGGACTACACGGGCGGATATGGTAGATAAAGACATTGGGTATGCAACGTTATGGTACCGATCAGAGGAGCGGGGATGTGGTGTGGAGGCCATATCAGGATTGTTTCGCATGGCCCGAGGCTGAGGAGTGGATTCGACGAGTTTGAAGGGGTAGGTGGCTCATTGGATGGCACTGCACGAAGCAGGAGTACTTTCCCTACACCCGGGTCACACGACAGTTTGGAGTGCGCTAGGGGGTGCTTGGGGAGCCCTTAGTCTAACGACGTCAGAGCGATGAGAGGACCTTGGTGGTGCCCATCATCGAGCCCCTGGGGGAGGAGGCGGATGTAGTACTTGACACCCTGGATGTGGATGACGTCGGGGTTACAGTCGAGTATCAGGATTGGTGGATGCTACGACGATGGTGGGGTGAGGGGCCATTAGGAGGGGATGAGGCAGCAGCCGATGAGGAGGGTGCAGAGGCACCAAGAGAGGGTTGGGGAGCTCCAGCTACAGATGTGGATATGGTAGAGGTTGCAGATGCAAGAGAGGACTTTGGGGGAACAGAGCAGCCAGAGATGCCAGATGCTCTAGAGCAGTGGGAGCCTAAGCAGGGTGGGTTACCGAAGAGGTCGATGCATCAGGCAGCTCCAGGGGATACATATGTGAGATTACGCACGAAGGTGGCACGGTTGACTGAGTTGTTGCGGAGACAGGATCAGGAGCACCAGGTCGAGATGGATCGCATGCGTGCTTAGTTGGCGTGGCTGGATGCTAATCTTGCGACATATCATCAGTGGGCGAGGGACTTGGGGCGATAGTGGGACGAGTTGGAGGATGAGGTTATCCACCTCGGTGGGCATGTTCTTGCATTTTTTGTGAGCGGATCGTCGCGTCGCTCGAGAGGGAGCGACACAGAGCAGACAACATCCTCTCGACGGAGGAGGCGAGATGAGGGAGGGGCCAGCGGGCATGATGCAGGGGTGAGCAGTAGCCGCCCTAAGAGGTCCCAAAGGACCCACACCATGGGGGGTAGTTCCTATCGCACCGATCCTGCATGATCATGGTGGATGACACCCTAGAATTAGGAGTTTTTGAGGTTTTGTTTTATGATTACGGGGTCAGAGGACCAGTTATTGTAGCCTACAGGCATTTTTGATGATATATATATACAGATGCCTTTATTTTGTTTATACACTTGTCTTGTTTTGATTTTATGCATAGTGTGTTATGTTTATGGATGCATGTGAATATGTATTGATGGGTGCATATGATATGATGAATGTAAATGCTTTTGATTTATATGCCATGTGATGGAATGGATGAGATGATTTGTTGATAACTTGGCATTGGCACCGTAGACTGTACAGGACTTTTGGCTTTGTGTACTGGGCGATTGTTGTGGTAAATGCTATTTTTTTATGTATAGATGTTGTTTTGTATACTCTTTTTGTTTTTTTTTTTTGGTGTTGATATAAAAATGGATTGTATACAACAGTGGCTTGGAATGTTGCTAAGGTTTTTTGAGATTCAGATGTTTTAACTAACTAGCGAAAACTGTACTATTGTCTTACAATATGTTTGAACAAGGTATGAATCGTGCTTATTTTTGACCAAGTTATTTCACATCCCTGTGTGTGCAATTGAATTTGTTTGTGGTATTTGTTAGGATACCGCCAATGCCAGATAGGCTTTCAACCAAACCTGTACTGAGGATCACCTAATTAGCTCCACTAACTCCGTTGTTGTATGTAGTCAGATTATTCTGTTTGGCGATCTAGGATACCATAAGCTAGCTCATCCACATGCAAACATTGATCTGCACACAAGTAAATGTGACAGATATATCGTCATGCAGGAGGTTTGCCATCAGTGACCAATAGGCTATCCACCAAATCGATACTGAGGTTCGCCTCATGACCTTTTTGAATGCTGAGAGTTTCAAGGATTCAAGTTTGACTCCCTTATTTTCTTCATTTGTATTGGGATACTTGCTCTTTTGTAGTGATGAAAATCACTGTTTATTTTTGTTTTTCTTCTTTCTTTTGAGCAAGGGATTTTGGATTTTATAGTGATGAGAATCACTATTGCTTGTGTTGTTTATTGTATGCACTTTGGGGGATTTGATGTCAAATTTTGGAGTATTGACGTTTGCAAATTTTTGATGTTTTGCAACTTTTTAAGAACTTGGGATTCTTGGGGAATTGGGTAGGGAAGATTCTTGCCCTTTTGCCAACTCTCAGCATTCTTGGGGTCATTCGCACAGGGGGATGAGTGAGGTAACATTTTTCACTGTATGGTATCCTAGACTGCTTTACAGGTTTCATCTTTCATTGACACAACTTGGGAATTATTTTATGTGTTTTAGCTTGTGATGGGATGTTACGTAACAAGGCATATTTCATGTATGACTCTACCTTTGTAAAATATTTCTAACTGTGTATAGTTTTGGCTAGAAATTTGACGACAGCTGAATGATGAAAACTCTAGATACATTAAATGACAACCTGACTTATGATATGGTGACTTTGTGTATGGTGTTGTTTATGCGGTATTGTATATGAAATGGAAAATGTGAAAAATGATGGATTTGCCAAGTAACGACAGTCTATATGCCTTTGAGCCGTATGACCAACAAATATGCATTGTATGGATGTGATGCCTAATAAAATTATTTTTTTGTATTTTTGATTTTTGAAGAGTGCATGAAAGTAAAATGCAGATTTTTTTGGTTTTTGATGATTTTGTTGTTTTTGAATTTTCTTGATGATGCCCAAGTGATTGCGAGAATCCTTGGAACTTTTTGGTTTGACCAAAGGGTTTGTGGGCACCTTTGGAGCATTTTGGGGATTGACCAAGTGATTGTGGAAATCCTTGGAGCTTTTGGTTTGACCAAGCAATTGCGATAATCCTTGGAGCTATTTGGTTTGACCAAGCGATTGCGATAATCCTTGCAACTTTTTGGGATTGACCAAGTGATTTAGGAGTCCTTGGAGCTTTTTGGGTTGGTCTTGGCTCTATTTAGATATGGAATGGCCTCAAATGACTGATGTTCAAGTGTTCTAATTCCTTGATTCTGTCAAGAGATGCTAGACGGTATGTTCTAGGTCCTATTTTACTTTCAATCACATAAGGACCTAACCAGTTTGCCGCGAACTTGTCCCGAAGATGGGGAGGCAAATTGGGGTTCTGCTGGTTCTCTTTTAGGACTAGGTCACCAACTTGAAAGTCTCTCAGGTGAACTTTCATGTTGTATGCCCTCTTAAGTCGCTCTTGGTAGATACGCAAATGCTCAAGAGCATTAACGCATTGTTCGTCAAGCAACGTAAGCTGGTCTAACCGAGCCTGCCATGCAATGTCATCATCGATGAACTCTTGCATTGATATGCGCAGGGAAGGAATTTCCAACTCAAGAGGCATGACTGCCTCAGAGCCATACACCAACGAAAATAGAGTTGTCCTAGTGGGTGTTTGAATACTAGTGCGATAAGCCCACAGGGCAAGTGGGATCTGTATGTGCCAATCCTTATGACTGTCTGTGACTGTCTTTTTGAGGATGGCAACTAGCATTTTGTTTGATGCCTCTGCTTGCCCATTTGCTTGCAGATAATAGGGTGTTGAAAAATTGTGCTGAATCTTGTACTTTGTCGTCAAAGCACGCACATCTTTGTTCTTGAAGGATGTCCCATTATCCGAAAGGATCTTGAATGGAATACCAAAATGACATATGATGTTATGTAAAATGAACTCTGCGATGCGGGCTCTAGTCGTAGAGGTAAGCGAAATTGCTTCCACCCATTTGGTAAAATATTCGGTGGTCGTAATGATAAACATGTGATGGCCAGACGATGCAGGGGAGATCTTTTCGATTAGATCAAAGCCTCACTATGAAAAGGGCCAAGCCGACTAGATTGGTTACAAGGCTTGAGAAGGTACGTGTGTGAGATTAGCATGGTATTGACACTTCATGCACTTCTTGACATAAGCACAACAATCTCGCTCTAAAGATGGCCAATAATAGCCCATACAAAGAATGTGCTTTGCGATGGCCATACCGCTGAAGTGGCCACCACAAGTACCATCGTGTGCTTGGGTGATCGCCCAAGTGGACTCTAGCTGGTCCAAACAACAGAGGAGGATCCCTTCGTAGTTGCGATGGTACAAAATATCTCCTAATAAGACATGCTTTTCCGCACTCTGTTTGAATGCTCGTTTTGCAGCATGCGTCAATCCAGGTGGAAGGGTACCTAACTTGAGGTAGTCTCGGATAGGTGAATACCAATCCTGCTAATCTGAAACCTCGACGGTATGAACAACCAATCCCTCGAGAAAGAATTTGCAAGAATAGCATTGTGTTGTTATTAATGGGAGTAGGGGAGAACAAAGACCCCCAGTCGACATGTTTTAAACGATCGAGGAATCGAATGAACTTATCCGGAGATGGTTCAATCTGAATCGAGTGGACTCTTGGAGTTGAGTCAGAGCTTGCACGCTCCATCACGGATTGTGATAGTGTTTTGACTTGGATAGTTGTCATGTCACCAGAGAGGTCTTGCAGGATAAGTGACCCCAAGGAGGCCATAGTGTCCACAAAATTATTCGATGATCGAGGGAGTGCCTCGATGTCGTACCATTCAAGTTTTGCCAAGAGTTTGTCCACAAGGGCCTTGTAGGCCTGTAGGACTGGGCATTTACACTGAAATACCCCTTTCACTTGGTTGACTATTAGCAAAAAATCATCGAAGATGTTCAAGCGTTTAATGTTCATGGTGATTACTGTTTGAAGACCTATGAGCAAGGCTTCATATTCAGCGTTATTATTGGTGCATGGGAAGTCAAGTTTAAATGACAAGGGGATTGGAGCCCCTTGCGGTGTGAAGAATACAATTCCTGCACCACCTCCTTGCTCACATTTAGAACCATCGAAGAACAGGGTTATGTCGGCCTGTAACTCAGGTGCATCAGAATCTAGTGATTCTAAGACATGGAAGACCCCATCATCGGGTAGTTCTACTATCAGAGGCTGATCGTCTTCAAGAGGAGCCTCTACTAGTTGATCGGTTATGACTTGACCTTTAATAGATTTTTGTCCAATGAACTCTATGTCAAACTCCGTCAACAACATGATCCATTTCATCGTGCGACTACTATGATAAGTACGACTCATCATGTATCACAATGGATTCTCCTTAGACACAACATAAGTCATGTTGCCCAACATGTAGTGGCGTAGCTTTTTGGTAGCAAACACCACTGCTAAGCAAAGCTTCTCGACGTATGCATAGTTAAGTTCGTAACTGACCAGGGTGCGGCTAAGATAGTAAGTAGCCTATTCTTTGTGATGTTCATTCTTTTGGGCTAGCATGGCACCTAGTGCCACCTCAATAGCTGAGATGTATAAATAGAATGACACTCCTGGTCTAGGTGGTGCCAATACTGGCAACAAATCCAAGTATTGTTTTATGTCATCAAAGGCTAACTGGCACTCGTCATCCCAATGGAATGCTACCCCCTTGTGCAATAGTTTGTTCATGGGTTGACACTTGTCAGATAGTTGCGCTATGAAGCGCTTAATTGACGCGACCTTTCCCTGCAGGCTTCTGAGCTGCCTAATGGTAGTTGGGGGGAGCATCTCAAGGATTGCATTGACTTTGTTTGGGTCCACCTCGATTCCTCACTTTGAGACTATGAAACCCAAGAGTTTTCCAAATGTGACGCCAAAGATGCACTTCTTGGGGTTCAGTTAGACCTTGTGTTCTATGAGGCGATCGAGGATCTTGCTCAAGTCAGTGAGATGATCTGGGCGCAAGAGGGACTTGGCCAACAAATCATCCATGTAATCTTCCAAAGTTTTGTGCATGTAATCATGGAAGATGTACATCATGGCACATTGGTAGGTGGCACCAGCATTTTTAAGGCCAAAAGGCATGACCTTATAACAAAATGTCCCCCAAGGCATTGTGAACGCTATTTTGAATTGGTCCTCAGGATTGATACAAATTTGGTTGTATCCTGAGAAACCATCCATTAGGGAGAGCATTTTGTGACCTGCTATTGCTTCTACCAATGCATCGATGCTTGGCAAGGGAAAATCATCCTTAGGACTCACTTTGTTTAGATCTCAAAAATTAGTGCATATGCGAATCCTCCCGTCGGGCTTCTTGACGGGCACCATGTTGGACAACCATGGCGGATAATCCATGCAGATGACAAACTGTGCATCCAACAACTTTTGCAATTCGTCTTTGACCATTAAGGCCACTTTTGGGTGCATCTTACGTAGTTTTTGCTTCACTGGCTTGATTGTCAGATGAAGCATCAGGTTATGCATGACTAGCTACGGATCTAGCCCCAACATGTCTTTGTATGACCATGCAAAAACTTCCTTCTTCTCTTTGAGAAGGGCAATATAGTCGGCTTGCTCTTCGGGGGATAGGCTTACCCCCAACTTGAGAATCTGTGGATTCATTGGATCTGAGCCGATGTCTACGTCGGTTGTCTCCTCAACTGATATGTGAGATCCATCTTCCAACTGATGTGGAATTGGGATCAAGTGGATATCATTTGTTGAATTAAGATCGACATTGGGAACCTCGGGTTCCTCTTCAGCATGAAAGATATCCTGAGTTGGCCCAGGGGTGAAATGAAGCATCTCACCAAAAGGCCAATACTCTGATGGGGATGGAAGTGTGTTAATGCGATCCCAGTCTATGGCAGCCATGTCTAGCTACAATGGTTGTGTTGGATCGGCTGGATTGCGGATGGGGGTGGTTAAGTCAATGCAGATCATGTTGATGAAATGAATTTGGTCTCCATTACCACGGGTGTGATTCTTCGGACATCCTGGATGATCTTTGTGTGCAGGATATGGCTCTGGAGGTATGGGCACAAATGGATCGGCCCTATGAGCGGATAAAAGGATAGGGTCTGCCCTTGGCACTGCTAACTCAATAGGATCCCTAGGTGAAAGTTGCTCTCTATATGCCTCATGTGGCAGATTCAACACTCGGTCCCATTGCACGGGGTTGAGATGCCACTCATGCCCTGGAACTATGTTCATTTGTTCAAATAGGTCATTAATTTCCAAAGGGCATTGTTGCAGTCGCATTTGATTAAGATGGGTCACGATCTCGATTTCATCTTCGTAATCACTGTCAAAAATCAACAAACTTTCGTTGGTTCCTACAGCTGCCTGCAACATGTTAGAATCATCTTGCTCAATCAGATTGATGTGGTCCCAACGGGGTTGTTCCATGATTTGCGGGGGGGCCTGAGTTTCTTGCAATGGCATGGGCCCGATAGGAGCCTCCAAAGGGAGAGGGTTGTTAAGGCTAACAAGGTTTATGGCTAACAATGGGAGATAGTCTCCCAATGTATATTGCATGTTAGGGTTGGCGTATGGATCTACTGCCATCCCAGCCTTGTTGCCTATCCTTAAGCTTTGCATATCTTACACCAAGATGTCTAGGGGCAAGGTGTGGTTGAACCCCATGCCTGAATTGTCATATGGCATCTGGTACCTTGGTTGGCAGAGGATCCGTATGCCTTGCTCGTACTTGCCTAACCCATATCCATGCCAATTGCATTGGCTAAGATAGCATAAAGCAAAATCCGAGTTTGACAAATAATTGACATCTTCTGTGAAGGGGTCTTTGTCTTTGTCTTATTTCTTGGAAGGTTCAATGCCATGATCAAGGCCCCCGTACACAAAATTTGTCTGGTTAGGTGGGTAACCTAAAGGAATAATACTGCTAATGGGAAGGTGAGGTCTCCCCATGTCCTGCATGGACTCTAATGTAGGCGTTGCCACGATGCTTCTCACTAAATACTCCCCCAGGCCCGTGTTGGCTATTTCAACAGTAATTGTTTGCGATTGAGGGGGAGGGAAAGCAAGTCCTTCCTGAGTCCACTCCATGTCATGTGGGCTAGGCGTCTCAACTTCCATCTTGCTAGGCATCTTTTTAGTAGAGATGGTTGAGACTGATGATGGTACTTCTTCCATAGGTTGCTTTCCTTTATCCTTCATTGTGTCCACCGTAAGTGGCGCTATTGATGAAGGACCAACCAATGAAGACAGACCTGGCTGAGGGTCTGAGGGCTTTGACAGTGATGGTGCTTGTGGAGTCAAACCTTGTTTGGATGGATTTAACTAAAAATCCACATGCATTAACGGAAGGGTCGACTGCAATATTAACTGCACTGAGTTGCAGTACTTGAAGGGTTCTAGGTCTGTTGGAACTACGTGCACTTCCCCTTCAAAAGTGTACTTGAGGCATTGGTGAGTGATTGAAGGGACACACTTCATGTCCCTGATCCATGGTCTGCCCAATAAAATGTTATATGCCATCTCACCCTCCAAAATGTGGCACAATGTTGGAATGGTCTTTTGTCCCACTTGAATGGGTAGGACAATTGTCCCAACTATTGAGCATATTGCGTCGTTAAATGCTCGTAGTGTGTATGTGGAGGCCACTATGTGAGAGGTGGGAAACTTCAAGTGTTTTAATGCCGTTGTGGTAATTATGTTACTAGACAAGCCAATATCCACCAACACCCTTTTGTATGGAATCTCGCTGACCCACGCGATAACGTGCAGGGGTGGATCCGCCATATCACCAGTCACTGTTTTGATTTCATCGTCTCTAAAATATATGACTGGATCTATGCATCTTTGTACATGCCCCATGAAATTATTGAAAGAATTTGCCTCATGGGGTTGCAGCTCAATAGCTTTTAATATATCCATGAGAGCTTCTCGATGGGGTGGCAATTGTTGTATAAGTTCATAAATGGATAGTCTAGTCGACGTGGTCCGCAAGCTTTGGGTAAGCTTGCTCTGAATCGTAACCACTGGTCTAGATGGAGGAGAGTGTTGTTGAGGTTGTGATGTTGTTGGCACCTCTCCCGTAGCTGTCGTAGGGGTAAATGTGCTCGGATACCTCTTGTTTCGAGTCATTATGCTAATCATTACCACATATCCTTGCATGGGACAATCTTGTGACACTTCATTGACTTGCACATTCTTCATTTGCGTATCATGCATGGGTAAGAGATCTTTGAAGACTCCCATATATTGGTTACCAGGTGCGACTGGATTGTCGACCACTAATGTTTTGTTATCAATAAGGTCTTGCACCAAGCCTTTGAATTTCCAATAGGCATTGAGGTCATGCCATCTTCTTCTATGAAACCTACAATATAGTTCTTCCCTATAGCCTTTAGTTTTGGTGCATTTGGATCTACGTGTTGAATTTCAGGTAGGTTGATTAAATTTGCTACTGACAAGCGATCAAATAGGGAGTCTCTGGACTCTGTGTACGGGGTGAATTATCGTTGAGGGTGACGTTGCTAATTTTGCTTTGGTCGATTATTCTCTTGGTCATAGTTGTTAGGAGGAATCGCCTGATAGTTAGCATTTTGGGGCTATATCATTTGTGTAGGCGGAGGCATGTTAATAGCAACTTGATTGACCATGGCGGGTTTCTGTTGCGTTGTCCTTGTCTTGCTGTTGTTCTTAGTCCATTATTTTTTCTTAGGTTTGGCAATTTTGCCATCCTGAATTTTGATCTCTTCAATTATTCTGGCTTACGCCAGGGCTTCTTCTAGAGTGGCATATTTCTACAGCTGCAATAGCATAGATATCGATCTCAAAAAACTTTTTGAAAAGATTTGTGTGAGGTTGGACATAGGAGGGAGGTAAGGTAGCTTGGAAAGCAAAGCCCTCCATCGGTTCCCATATGCAACCATAGTTTCTTCCTCATATTTCCTGAGGCTAGCTAGGTCACTCAGTGACGCCTTCTTCTTGGTGTTAAAGGTGAAATGTTCAAGGAATGCATCCACTAATTGATCTAAATTATAAATGCTATGCTTTGGCAGTTGGGTAAACCAATCCGAGGTAGGGCCTGCGAACGTGGTTATGAATGTTCTCAATAACAAAGCATCGTTATCCTGAATGCCGAAGCATTGACTCAGGAATTTGGTAACATGTTCTTGGGCATCCTCCTCCCCTCTAAAGAGTGCCAACTGGGGTAGCTTAAAGTGTTCAGGGTAAGGAGGTGCTGGCATCGATGGATGCATTGGATGACTGTGGAGTAATCGTAGAGTGGGCTTTTGGTGCACAGAAGTTTTAGTTTCCACAGACTCTAAACGCTCCAAGAGCGCTTTGTATGCATCGGAGGACTTAATCTCCTCCTCCATAATTTATTCCTGTTGCATGTTATGGGGAACTGGAGGCCTATAGAGGGGTGTCCGAATAGCACCTCCTCTACCTTGATAGGGCATTTCAGCCCGTTCTTCCTCTTGTTCATACTCCTCATAAGCTTCTCGAGGAGTTACTAGGAGAGCCCGATGAACAGGGGTGGGCACCCACGAAGGGTACCCATTGTTTTTCCTAGGAGTGGCCTCTCGCTCATGTCTAGGGGGTCTTAGAGGCACCTCTTGGTAAAGTCTTGGAGACCTATCTTGCACTATAGGGTTATGCCTCTTGTACCTTTTTGTCCTCTGTGTTTGGGGGGTCTGAACTCTTTTAGGCACAATGGTGCAGAGCAGCTCATTTTTTTGGCGTCGGATGTGCTCTTTACTAAGGTGATATAACTGTTCTAGTTGTTGTTGATCCTGCTCAAGCTGCATGATCTGCGCTTGGCGGACGACATGTCTAGCAAATGCTAGGTCAATTTGCTCTATCATTTTTATCCTAGGAGGCCTAGTCGCCTCTCCTATGTATATGTCTCAATTTTGGGGATCCAAGACTTCTATGTGGTGCTTCCCTCTGTCAAGGTTGGCAGCATTTAATTGAGGCTCTGGCCTTAGTGGGTGGCCCTAATACCTAGCGGGTGCGAAAGCGCATTTCTCTCTCACTGTATATTGCTCTTGAGGAAGGTAAGGGTCTTCCTCGTGCTCTCTTTCATAAGTGAAAAAGGGACGGGCGGAGTTGGCTTGCCCTGCCTGATGAGCCTTGTGCTCTGGATTGGTTCTTGTAGTTCTGACAACAAGAGGGGGTAAAGGAGGGATAGTGTAATCATGTGGCCCC
>JAQPPZ010009175.1:0-21599 GCA_028583015.1 Wollemia nobilis
CAACAATAGCTCATTAATACATGATGATGTTCTGCATAATGAAATTCTTGGAGGTGAACCCAATTCACATGAGGTATGTATGATGGAATCACATATTGTTTCTATTGACATGCATGTTCCTTCATTTGATGAAAATACACATAATGAATATTCCAATTATTTTGATGATCCTAATGGACTTGATGCTAGTGATGTCAAAATTGTTGAGTCTACTACTTTCCATTCAGATAACAACATAGATCAGATCCAGTTAGAAGAACATTTCCAAAAACAAATGAATTTGAGTTGTAAGTTGTATGAATTAGGTTAACAAATCGAGTCTTAAAAATTATCGATGCATGATCTTCTTTACAAATGGAAGGAATTGAATACATGTTTATCTAAAATGAATAAAACTTATCATGAGGTTTTGAATTGGGCAGTGAAGGCACCTATAGTTACTTTAGGCCAGCGTTGGATCATGAGACATATAGACTGGGATGTGAGACTTGCAATCCCTTCATGTCTTAGTGACATCATAAGGATTATAGCTCCAAAATCACCCTACAATGGTGACATCATGCAGGAAATATTACAGCTGATGGTTGAGGTCACTAAAACTAGTGCAGGAAAAAAGCATATTGATTATGCTGCAGATTTTAAATAAGCATACAGAGACACCTTCTCATCACTTCCCAATGATGATAGCACGAATTGATTTGGGTTTGATCTTCAAATCAAACCATTGGATGCATGTATTCAGGGTGGGGTCACTTCATTACAGGATGATTTATGTACAGTGATCGATTTGCATGATGAGCATAATTCTCATGTGGGGTCAGAATTAAGTGATCAACACTTAATCCCATGGGATCCGGGTATTTCGGATTCACATTCAACATAATTCATTGGGGGTTGTAAAACCTTTGTTCTATGTCATGATGATCCCCAATTTGATGAGGAGTTTAGTGTTAATGAGGATAACTCCTTAATGGAATCAGCAAAGGAACAAATTAGCAGGTGTTTGGATGGTGACTTTTTTGAGGTGATGGAGAGCTTTGTTGATGAAGGGAATAAGAAGGTTGATGAGGACGAAGTAAGTTCATCTTGTGCATCTACTTCTGGAGAGGTGCATATTGGTCCTCATGATAAGAATGAGATTATGGAGTACGCTGATTTTGATGTTGCAAAATCAACAGTTATTCATTCAGATGATGATTCTTGGGTTGAGCACAAGTCATGCCTAACTTTAGTACACGAAGTAGGAGAGAGGAGTGTAAGCAGGGTTACTAATTTTGATCACTATACAAAGGATGGTAAAGTTACCATATAAACTTATCATATAAAAAAATAACATATTTATAATTTATTTTCTTTCCATTTTTTTTTTGTTTTACTTAATAAATTATATTTCCTTTCACTCCATGCATTTAAACAAAAGAAAATTATTTGATTGTATATTTCCATGACTTCGAGCTAATAATAAAAAAAACTATTAAATTGATAATGCCAATTGATAATAATTCTAATTCTGATTATGATTTATTTTTAAAAAACCTATTTACCAATTGAACCAAAAAGCATGTTCTCCATCCATATGTTATAGAGGTTGTTTTACAATTTATAATTATTTTATTTTATATTAATTTTTTTTTTAATAACTAGATTTAAAGTTAAATTCCTGCCAATAAACATGAAACCAATTTTTATTGTTATATAATTAAATATAATATAAATATTTTAATAATTAAAAAATATTAAAAATTATAAAATATTAAAAACAATAAAATTTTTGATAACATAAAAATAATATCCAAACATTAATATCCTATAAAATATTTTAAATAATATTTGATCTAATATTTTTTTATCTTTACCTTTACAAGTTTCTATATATATTTATCTCTTTCAAATTACTTTTAACACTTCAACCTTTGTTTAATATATCAAACCTTCAATATTAATTCCACTAAAATAATATAAAAATAAGTAGCATAAATTTTAATACCCAAAGGCTGGCAAGCCATATATTTGTATCAAACGATCCTAATTTACATTAAATTAAAATTTTATAGAATTTAAAAATAAATAAAATTTATTTTAATTAAAACGAAAAACAAAGTAACATATTGGGACAGATCATTCATTTTTGCTTGTGTTAAATAACTTTTATTTCCACAAATTCAAATATACATATACACATTTTACCTTTACCTTTACCCTACCTAGTTGGAACCTAATCTCTAAAAAAACACTGAAGTCCTACTGGTATATTGTCCCACATGTACTAAATAACTTAGTCCTACTACTAAGCTGTCCCACATATACCAAAAAAACCATTTATCCAAAATTGAAAATAACACATCCATCGTCATTATACCCTGGAATATATGTAACGCTGTAGAAAGCAGAAATTCCAAGGTTTCCTGTCTGCGCCCTAGAATATATTTGAAGGTTACTGATCAATCACCAAAACGCAAAATGTATAAGCTAGTTGAGTTAAGGTTAGAATGATTGTAAAGGCCTCCAACGCTTGCTGCACAAAACACAACACATAATCATGTCTAATATATGTCTACTGCTCCCAAATAAAATTCTTCTTCGTCTAAAATGAAATGAACTGCTTACCATATGCGTATTTCTGCCATGTAAATCGATTTCCTTGAAAGCCATCCTGCACCATAACAAATCCATCAATTTTTATTCATAACTAATCAAATAAAATCAGGAAATGGGTGTTCAAGCCTGAGTTATATTCACCCCATGGCCAGAAAAGTGAGGATCCATGCCACAAAAGCCACCGATGCTGTGTCGCCCGCAGCAGGCGCCTTCTTTGGATTCTGCACATAATAAATTCCAGAAAGGGAGGAAGCCACTCCCGCCGCGCCTGCTACCAATGCAAACGCCGCAAAGAATCCACTTGCCGAGTTCCCCGTTGGAACGTACATCGTCCAGAATGGATTCGCCAATTGAAATCCCTCTCCTGCGCTTTACAGTTTTGTGTTTAATTACCATACAACAAATTTACATTGTAATAGTAGATTAGTAATAAAGAAAGAAAGAAAACCTGTAATGATATCATAGTCGATGGCGGCGTTAATGGCCCATCCTGCAATTCCACAAACCATGATGTACAGAAACAAATTCAGAACCAGCAGAAACCACCCAAGCGGCAACCCAAGCGGCGTCATTGCTTCCCCTGCCAACTAAATGAGGAAAATAACTTTAATAAATCTTAAATGATTTCTAATAAAGCAGGCAAGGACAATAAGGACAGACTGCAATTTTTATACACAGCGGTTGTTGTTTTTATGATGATTTATTGCTTGCAAACTTTGTGTCTTGATTTAAGGAGAAGAGAATAGGCATATTATTTTCGTTAACATGACGTTAGACTATCATTCAAGACTGTTTAATCTTCTTTGCTAACAGCATAATAGTGTGGGCTTTTCTTTTTTTTAAGAAAAAGGTCTTGAGATGAAAATGCTTTAAAAACAAACACTTCCTCTTAACAAATTTTCATCTTCCTCCTAACAAACTTTTATTTTTTTTCCTTTTGTTGAAAATACAGCAATATTATTCTTTTTTATTTCTTCTATTGTACAATTTCATTCCACTCTTTTTTTGTTGGTTAAGGAATTTTTCTACAAAATTAATGTTAATGTACTCTTAACCTTCTAAAAGAATAAAATAAAATTTTAAAATAAAGCATTTAAGACAAAGTATATATATGAAAGAGATCTGGTTCAGTTTGAAATTAAACTTCCTAAATAAAAATTTAAAATCATACCACTACAATATTTTTTTAAAAGCTATAATATTAAATTAAAACTGCAAAATTAAATTAAAACCAAAATTTTACTTTAATATTTGTTAAAAGCGTATACCAAGTGTACTAAGGTTGAAAGCAATTATGTGTCAAACAAGTCATTATTGCTCCTCGTATTCATCTTCAATATCTGAAAACGCACATTTACTTGCGTAACGAGTGAGAGAGGATACTTTTTAACGGGCTTCTCCTGTTGGTGTTCTTTTGGTTCTTTGATTTATTAGGCGTCAAGTGATAGCGTGCAAATTCACTTTTGTATAGAAATATCACTTTTCATTTTTTTATTGATATTATGATATTTAATAATATTTTAAAAATATTATAATAAGATTAGAGTAAAGTTAATATTATAATGTTTAGAATAATAATTAAAATTATGAATAGTAGAGTTATGGTAATTTTTTTGAAAAGTGTTTTTTTTTAAGTGCTATGTTTTTATATAGAGTTGTTTGATTCACAAGATTTTTGTGGTATTTAAAATGAACGATCATTTAAAAGAATTCAAGTAGTATTGAGGGAGATATGACCATGTGAAGACAATTGTTCAAAACTAGGGTAACATTAGGGTAATTTTTTTCCCTAAAAAACATATCTATTAAAAGCCTTATCTTCGCAATGGGTTGTTTGATTATGTTGATTCTTAGACCAATTTGTGTAGAATTTGAAGAGATTTTAAATGAGTGGTCATATAAAGGAATTCAAGCAAATATTGAGAGAGATATGACCCTATGAAGTTAGCCATTGGGAATAAGGGCAATGACAAATTTCAAGTCATAAAAATGAAATTGCAAATGAGCTAAGGTTTAGATGATAGGAGGAGTAATGGACGGCTAGAGTTTTAGTGAGGCAAGACTTTCTGTTTGGCAATAATTTTTTTTTTTTTTTTTTTAATCTAAGTTTCTTTTTCCTCTTCTTTTTTTTAGAACTTTTGCTTGCAAACTATATTAGGTTTTTCCCCTATATTATTATTGCTATAGGATATTTTGCTAAATTTTAATAGATTTTGACTTTTAGTTCCCTTCTGATGGATCAATTTACAACTAAATTCTTAGAATCATATCTAGTAGTAGAGGTTAGTGAGTGCCTCATAGAGGAGTGATCCTCATATCTCAAAGATAGGGCAGTTTTTGGTAAATTTAATGGGTCTTGGCCAAGGGCTTTAGCCTTGAGAAAATAGATTGATAGGAGTTGGAAGTCACTAGAGTGATTTTATCCTTTCTTCCTAGCCATTTTTGTTCTAGACAGGAAAGAGATAGAATCCTAAAAAGGGGTCCTTGGTTTATGGGAAGAGCAAGACTCTTCCTTACCTGTTGGTATGAAGGATTTGCACCTAAAAATCTAAATCTATCCCTAGTACCTATTTGGGTTAGGATGTATGGATTACCCATTGAATTTAGGAAATAGAAACCTTTAAGACAATAGACAACACTTTAGAAGAATTCTTTGAGATTTCAAAATCTATAATTGATGGATTCTTGGCTATTTATGATTGGATATTGGTCATGATTGATATAAGTAAACCTTTACCAAAATCAATCTTAAGTATGAGGGTATGTTACGGACCCAAACCATATATTATGAAAACATATCTTTTAGATGTAGAAGATGCCATTAAGTGGGGCATATTGAAAGATCATGCCCTAAGAAGAGTCCAACAAAATTTTATGAAGATAACCGCAAGAGAAACTTTCAAATGGATATAGATGAGGATGGATTTCAACTTCCAAAAAATAGTTCTAGATAGATGAAAGTAAATAAATAGTGGAGACCAATAAGGAATGATATTGGAAGAAATATCAATTCTTTTAAGGCTTTAGCCTATGAAGAAAATACAAATCAGAGCTAAGAGGATAAAATATAACAAGTTCAAAATATTAACAAGAAATCATCTATTCAGTAAGATTATAATTTAAAGATAAACATTCTCGATGAACCTAAGCAATGTGCCTCAAGATTTTAAAGACTCTCTTGAAGTACCATGCACCATTTAGGAGAAAAAATGATAGATAAAATGTAGTATTAGATGTTAATACCTCCACCATTAATAAGGAAATATTAAAAAATGAGTAGGACAGGTCAAAAGCTTTCATAGTATAGCCAAGAGAGGATAGGTCTAATGAGAAAAAAAAGTTGTGAAAGAATATTGAAGAATAGAATAATAAGACCTACTCTTGATATAGGTAAGGCAAAAATAAGAAAACCCTCAAATTATCAAGCGAGATCCAAGGAAGCTAGAGAAAATATAGAGAAAGGAACACAAACTAAGTTGGTTTAGTAGGATCCCATCCTAAAACTATGATGTAATGTTCCTTTTTGAATGTGGGGGACATCCATAGTAATACTTTATAATATTTTGTGAACATGGGGAACACCCATGATAATATTTTGAATTATTTTGTAATAGTTGTGACTCTAGAAGCACCTAGACAAGTTGTGTCATTATATGTAATTGTTATTAAGAATGCAACTAGGTAGGAGATTCTAGATCGAGTGTCATTGGTAGATGCAGTCTTTAAAACTATGAGGAGCTAGAATGTATGTATATTTTTGCATAATTGAATGGAAGTATTGAAGGAGGTTGTCCCATCGAAGTGGCCTATGATTTTGTGTTACTTTGTGATATTGTTCATTTCTACATTTATATTTTGTACTGCAATAGTTTGTGTCTTGAGAATTTGTGTTTATTTGCAATATTTGTGTGAGTGAGTTTATTTTTAATAGTAGGTTCCTAAGAAGTGGTATTAGAGCCCTTTCCAAGGCTGTGTTTTATTGCGACTATGACATTTCCTACCATTCCAACTGTTAGGTATAAGATTTCATGTTTCTATTTTTTCCTAGTTTCCTTGTTAAAAAAGAAAAAAAAGAAAAAAGTCAAGGGTACCCAAAACCAATGTTGTGGTATACAACTCTGTTGGGCAAATATCTATCTAATTATACAAACACACATTTGTGCGACCTAGACATGGCCAACATTGAAAGCCCGGAGGAAAGGAATGCCCTCTGTACCAATCTCCAGAGAGGGCTGGTTCCTTTACTAAATCTTACACTAGTTAAGACTAGAGTTGTAGGAAAGAAATTGGAAATGACAGAAAGAAATGAGAAATATGGCCATAGGCTGAAGGTGTAGGATTGGGGATAGAATAGCAGAAGGAATTCCACCCAAGCATTGAAGCAACATGTAATAAAATAAAAGCATCTAAATTTACTTACAACCTTGCATAGACAACCTCCAGGATCGCATTCTAGGACTTACTCTTCTCATCAGCAATGTTCAAATATAGATGCAACATTTAAAATTAATAGTAGACAATGAATATGGGCATAAAATAGAAGGAAACCACACATAAGATCACTTGCAAATTTAGAAGCCAAGTATCTTCTATTGATGCAGAGAACTTGAATAGTTTTTCTACAAAATGTCTAACATTCTTTTACATTGAAAATTCTTAGTATTTATAAAGGTTTTTACCTCTTTTATTAAATACAAAAAAAAAGATAAAATGTTCTTGGATCAAGAACTTGCAAGAGGGATTTCTTCCTTGAAAATATTGCTTCGGTGACAATGATCTAGTTTTAATGGAAAAGACTTCGAATGATCAATCAGCTTGGGTACAAGTGCATTGGAACACATTGGGAATAGAGAAAATCATGGGAATAATAATTGAATTCTAGCCACCTTCATGCTTTGGAAACCTACGCTCACTCAGGAAATATACCTAACATCGAACCAATTTTAAAAAGAGGTGAAACTTATAGGGGGTGCCCTTGCAAATCATAAAAATCATCCATAAATCAGGGAACATAGCTTCCTTTTACCACAATCATTAAATTTTTGTATTCATTCAACCCAAGTGCCTTTGACCAATTTTCATTGACGTTTGCACTTATAAATGGCTCAAAATATAGCCATAAGCAAAAGTGGTTTCTTTAAATCTTATTGTTTTCCTTTTATTCATATTTTTTTCTATAATATGCACACCATTGCTCTCCATGAACAACCCCTATTGTGAAATTCATTTTCTCTCTCAATTTTATACTTGATGCTTTGAACCATTGCACTTCCTTTTAGCCTCCTGAAAATGTGACCGAAAACTTCGAATACGTCCCAGGGAGGAAGCGCTTCACACGAGACATTTTTTCCCTTTGAAACATACGTTCGCTCCAAAGAAGGGCGAAAGGCACCGTCGCCCTTTACTTTGGGTGAACACATATTTGACATCGCTCCTTAATACTTGACCCGCAATGAACCTTGGTGCATTAGTGGAGCGCTTTCATGTAGCTTTGCCCTAAGGAAGGGCGGATAGGACTTTCACCCCTCTCCTGGGGTGAGATCATGTTTGAATTTTCAACATCACCTGCTATATTTCTAAAAATTCACCCAAATTATAATGTCCCCTTTTTAGCGGGCTTGCTCTTCAGTGGATATTAGCCTACTCAAGGGTTCCCGTAGGCTAAGTTCGTGGTATGGGAACCCAATTTGGGTTGATTCTTCAGTCTCAGCACTTTGCATTCGATATTATACCTTTTTTGAAGGCTCTTTCATAGCAGTTTGGTCGTCATTGCTATTTTTAGTAACTTACTATTTTTAGTAAGTTAGGGTTTGGACGACAGTGGTGATGGAGTTTTTTGGGTTTTTTGTCTGGTGTGATGGGTTGAGATGATATCGGTGATCCGAGTTGCCACTTTCTATATTTAGCCACTTACTATTTTTAGTAAGTGCATGTTGTGGGCGATCTTTGGATTGTATTGGGTGCCTCGGGGTGTTGCGTTCTTCGTCTGCCAGTTTCGGAGGCCGTTTCGGGCAGTGGTGCTAGGACTTACTATTTATAGTAAGTCAGGGTTTTGGCCAGAGCGGATGTTACGGGTTGTTAGTGTGGCGAAATGGGTATCCAGATCCATTTTTAGTTGGTTTTTTGGTTGAGCAGATTCCCGGATTTTAATGATCAAAGTTTTATTAAATAAAGTAAAATGATTAATGTCATTTATAAGGTCATAACTTTATATTATTTTAAGGGGGATTTATGTGTCACTCAAAGGTAATATTATAATATTATTAAAGTGACCTTTTTAGCCTAAGTTGGATGCCACACTTAATGGGGACTTTATTATTGAATAATGTGCAAATTATAATGTGAGTTATTGATGTTGAGTATAAAAGAGAAAATAAAAGGGCATTTGCACATTCATGTGTTTGGAGAAAACTATTGCTCTGCAAATTGGTGGAGAAGCTTGCAAGGGTTTGCAGGTTGATTCCAGGCTTGTTGGAGACGTTCATCTTCAGCAGGAACAATCTCTTCGGTTGTGAAAGATCAGCCCTAGTGATTTCTTGGCAATTGCACTCAGTAATTGCAGATTGTGCTTCAACAAAGGAAATATTAAAGGGTTTGTTGCAGATTTGAGAAGATATATTCAATTTTTATCTTGATTTTGATTGCTGGTTGAAACTTCCTAATCCTCTGCCCTGGCCGTACCATTTGATGCTCAATTTGGGCGATTTGCTTGAAGTTTGTGCCGAGGGTTGAAATTGTGGAATTTGTTTGTGAGAATTGGGAAGAATATCTGGAAGGTTTGGCATTGATTTCATATCAGAACAGCTACAGCCAATCAACTATACAAGTCGTACCAGTTGTGATCATTGAGGCAATATTAATCTATCATTTGTGAATAGGGATTGTGTTCGAAGTTACAACAGATATATTTGTAGACCTATCAACCTGTGTGAGGGCAGATTGCAGTGTTCTTTTGTAGAGAATCGAAGGGTATATTTGTTGACAAGTTGTACTGTACCTAGCATATAGTAGAAGTTGGGACGTGGGAATTTGCAGAAAGGTCGATTGGCCCTTGGGGAATTTTCTGCTTAAAACAGAGACAACGTGGGTATAGAGAAACATCTCCATCGATTCCAAATTGGAGAAATTCTTGTAAGTAGAGTTGTAATGGAAAATGTATGCACTGGTTGTTGATAAATAAATAATTGTTGCAATATTCCAGATTTAAATATCATAGTGGTATCTTCATATCTGCCTAAGTCCTCTAAAGGGTTCTTAGTAATACATAAGTATTATCTGCATTTCAAATTTCAATTGTTTTGGTTGAGTGGTTTGGAAGTTGTGGTCGATGCAAGTGGTCTGTTTAGTGTTTCCTGAGTTTTCAGCATTATATTTATCTTGCATTCCAAAAAACAATAAAAAATCAGACCATTGCAAAAAATCAAAAATAACAAACAAAACCAAAACTTGCAACATTTCAAACTCCAATCACGATGGTATTTTACAGTGGTATCAGAGCATAGGCTTTTCTTGCCAACTTGTGTAGTCTGTAAGAAATCATGGATCATGACAAGGTATTCGAAGAAATGATAGCTAACTTTCGAAGAGATCAGTTAAATATAGACACCCTATTTCAAAAATATCAGGGTAAACCTACGGAATTCAAAGATGCACTTTCCTTTCGAAGTTATTTGAAGATCATGGGAATAGGGGTAAAAGGGCACAGATTGCCAGGAGGTAACCGGGGCAATGAGAGCAGAGAACAGATGACTTCTTCAACTGCACGTAAATTGGTTGACAATGTTTCCAAGCAGTGTGAGAAGAAGCTGAAACCTCCCTCGATACAGAAGGAAATGAAACCGAGTGATTTACAGGTGTCAAGATCACCTCTCAAAAGCAAGAATCAGTTGAGAAGGGAGCATCATTGCTTCACTTGCCTAGGAAAGTGGACAATCAAACATTTATGTGGGCCCATGACTCATAGGTCCCAGGATGACTATAGTACCGAGGAAAGTGATAGGACAACAGTTGTGGATGCGCACTCAGAGCAATCAAGTGAAGACTATGAAATATTTGATCGCAAATATGAAGAGTCTTGTGGGGTTCCTTGTAACAGTTTGTTGATGCACGATCATGACATTCAGGATGAAGTTTTGGACTTGCTTTCAGATCAATCCAGTGAGGTTGTGGTCATAAGGTATGATGAGCCTTGCACCTTTCCCAACAACAACTCATTAATACATGATGATGTTCTGCATAATGAAATTCTTGGAGGTGAACCCAATTCACATGAGGTATGTATGATGGAATCACATATTGTTTCTATTGACATGCATGTTCCTTCATTTGATGAAAATACACATAATGAATATTCCAATTATTTTGATGATCCTAATGGACTTGATGCTAGTGATGTCAAAATTGTTGAGTCTACTACTTTCCATTCAGATAACAACATAGATCAGATCCAGTTAGAAGAACATTTCCAAAAACAAATGAATTTGAGTTGTAAGTTGTATGAATTAGGTTAACAAATCGAGTCTTAAAAATTATCGATGCATGATCTTCTTTACAAATGGAAGGAATTGAATACATGTTTATCTAAAATGAATAAAACTTATCATGAGGTTTTGAATTGGGCAGTGAAGGCACCTATAGTTACTTTAGGCCAGCGTTGGATCATGAGACATATAGACTGGGATGTGAGACTTGCAATCCCTTCATGTCTTAGTGACATCATAAGGATTATAGCTCCAAAATCACCCTACAATGGTGACATCATGCAGGAAATATTACAGCTGATGGTTGAGGTCACTAAAACTAGTGCAGGAAAAAAGCATATTGATTATGCTGCAGATTTTAAATAAGCATACAGAGACACCTTCTCATCACTTCCCAGTGATGATAGCACGGGTTGATTTGGGTTTGATCTTCAAATCAAACCATTGGATGCATGTATTCAGGGTGGGGTCACTTCATTACAGGATGATTTATGTACAGTGATCGATTTGCATGATGAGCATAATTCTCATGTGGGGTCAGAATTAAGTGATCAACACTTAATCCCATGGGATCCGGGTATTTCGGATTCACATTCAACATAATTCATTGGGGGTTGTAAAACCTTTGTTCTATGTCATGATGATCCCCAATTTGATGAGGAGTTTAGTGTTAATGAGGATAACTCCTTAATGGAATCAGCAAAGGAACAAATTAGCAGGTGTTTGGATGGTGATTTTTTTGAGGTGATGGAGAGCTTTGCTGATGAAGGGAATAAGAAGGTTGATGAGGACGAAGTAAGTTCATCTTGTGCATCTACTTCTGGAGAGGTGCATATTGGTCCTCATGATAAGAATGAGATTATGGAGTACGCTGATTTTGATGTTGCAAAATCAGCAGTTATTCATTCAGATGATGATTCTTGGGTTGAGCACAAGTCATGCCTAACTTCAGTACACGAAGTAGGAGAGAGGAGTGTAAGCAGGGTTACTAATTTTGATCACTATACAAAGGATGGTAAAGTTACCATATAAACTTACCATATAAAAAAATAACATATTTATAATTTATTTTCTTTCCATTTTTTTGTTTTACTTAATAAATTATATTTCCTTTCACTCCATGCATTTAAACAAAAGAAAATTATTTGATTGTATATTTCCATGACTTCGAGCTAATAATAAAAAAAACTATTAAATTGATAATGCCAATTGATAATAATTCTAATTCTGATTATGATTTATTTTTAAAAAACCTATTTACCAATTGAACCAAAAAGCATGTTCTCCATCCATATGTTATAGAGGTTGTTTTACAATTTATAATTATTTTATTTTATATTAATTTTTTTTTTAATAACTAGATTTAAAGTTAAATTCCTGCCAATAAACATGAAACCAATTTTTATTGTTATATAATTAAATATAATATAAATATTTTAATAATTAAAAAATATTAAAAATTATAAAATATTAAAAACAATAAAATTTTTGATAACATAAAAATAATATCCAAACATTAATATCCTATAAAATATTTTAAATAATATTTGATCTAATATTTTTTTATCTTTACCTTTACAAGTTTCTATATATATTTATCTCTTTCAAATTACTTTTAACACTTCAACCTTTGTTTAATATATCAAACCTTCAATATTAATTTCACTAAAATAATATAAAAAAAATAGTATAAATATACCCAAAGGCTGGCAGGCCATATATTTGTATCAAACGATCAATTCATATCTTGTCATCTAATTTACATTAAATTAAAATCGTATAGAATTTAAAAATAAATAAAATTTATTTTAATTAAAACGAAAAACAAAGTAACATATATGGGACAGATCATTCATTTTTGCAACTTTTTTTTCCACAAATTCAAATATACATATACACATTTTACCTTTACCCTACCTAGTTGGAACCTAATCTCTAAAAAAACACTAAAGTCCTACTGGTATATTGTCCCACATGTACTAAATAACTTAGTCCTACTACTAAGCTGTCCCACATATACCAAAAAAACCATTTATCCAAAATTGAAAATAACACATCCATCGTCATTATACCCTGGAATATATGTAACGCTGTAGAAAGCAGAAATTCCAAGGTTTCCTGTCTGCGCCCTAGAATATATTTGAAGGTTACTGATCAATCACCAAAACGCAAAATGTATAAGCTAGTTGAGTTAAGGTTAGAATGATTGTAAAGGCCTCCAACGCTTGCTGCACAAAACACAACACATAATCATGTCTAATATATGTCTACTGCTCCCAAATAAAATTCTTCTTCGTCTAAAATGAAATGAACTGCTTACCATATGCGTATTTCTGCCATGTAAATCGATTTCCTTGAAAGCCATCCTGCACCATAACAAATCCATCAATTTTTATTCATAACTAATCAAATAAAATCAGGAAATGGGTGTTCAAGCCTGAGTTATATTCACCCCATGGCCAGAAAAGTGAGGATCCATGCCACAAAAGCCACCGATGCTGTGTCGCCCGCAGCAGGCGCCTTCTTTGGATTCTGCACATAATAAATTCCAGAAAGGGAGGAAGCCACTCCCGCCGCGCCTGCTACCAATGCAAACGCCGCAAAGAATCCACTTGCCGAGTTCCCCGTTGGAACGTACATCGTCCAGAATGGATTCGCCAATTGAAATCCCTCTCCTGCGCTTTACAGTTTTGTGTTTAATTACCATACAACAAATTTACATTGTAATAGTAGATTAGTAATAAAGAAAGAAAGAAAACCTGTAATGATATCATAGTCGATGGCGGCGTTAATGGCCCATCCTGCAATTCCACAAACCATGATGTACAGAAACAAATTCAGAACCAGCAGAAACCACCCAAGCGGCAACCCAAGCGGCGTCATTGCTTCCCCTGCCAACTAAATGAGGAAAATAACTTTAATAAATCTTAAATGATTTCTAATAAAGCAGGCAAGGACAATAAGGACAGACTGCAATTTTTATACACAGCGGTTGTTGTTTTTATGATGATTTATTGCTTGCAAACTTTGTGTCTTGATTTAAGGAGAAGAGAATAGGCATATTATTTTCGTTAACATGACGTTAGACTATCATTCAAGACTGTTTAATCTTCTTTGCTAACAGCATAATAGTGTGGGCTTTTCTTTTTTTTAAGAAAAAGGTCTTGAGATGAAAATGCTTTAAAAACAAACACTTCCTCTTAACAAATTTTCATCTTCCTCCTAACAAACTTTTATTTTTTTTCCTTTTGTTGAAAATACAGCAATATTATTCTTTTTTATTTCTTCTATTGTACAATTTCATTCCACTCTTTTTTTGTTGGTTAAGGAATTTTTCTACAAAATTAATGTTAATGTACTCTTAACCTTCTAAAAGAATAAAATAAAATTTTAAAATAAAGCATTTAAGACAAAGTATATATATGAAAGAGATCTGGTTCAGTTTGAAATTAAACTTCCTAAATAAAAATTTAAAATCATACCACTACAATATTTTTTTAAAAGCTATAATATTAAATTAAAACTGCAAAATTAAATTAAAACCAAAATTTTACTTTAATATTTGTTAAAAGCGTATACCAAGTGTACTAAGGTTGAAAGCAATTATGTGTCAAACAAGTCATTATTGCTCCTCGTATTCATCTTCAATATCTGAAAACGCACATTTACTTGCGTAACGAGTGAGAGAGGATACTTTTTAACGGGCTTCTCCTGTTGGTGTTCTTTTGGTTCTTTGATTTATTAGGCGTCAAGTGATAGCGTGCAAATTCACTTTTGTATAGAAATATCACTTTTCATTTTTTTATTGATATTATGATATTTAATAATATTTTAAAAATATTATAATAAGATTAGAGTAAAGTTAATATTATAATGTTTAGAATAATAATTAAAATTATGAATAGTAGAGTTATGGTAATTTTTTTGAAAAGTGTTTTTTTTTAAGTGCTATGTTTTTATATAGAGTTGTTTGATTCACAAGATTTTTGTGGTATTTAAAATGAACGATCATTTAAAAGAATTCAAGTAGTATTGAGGGAGATATGACCATGTGAAGACAATTGTTCAAAACTAGGGTAACATTAGGGTAATTTTTTTCCCTAAAAAACATATCTATTAAAAGCCTTATCTTCGCAATGGGTTGTTTGATTATGTTGATTCTTAGACCAATTTGTGTAGAATTTGAAGAGATTTTAAATGAGTGGTCATATAAAGGAATTCAAGCAAATATTGAGAGAGATATGACCCTATGAAGTTAGCCATTGGGAATAAGGGCAATGACAAATTTCAAGTCATAAAAATGAAATTGCAAATGAGCTAAGGTTTAGATGATAGGAGGAGTAATGGACGGCTAGAGTTTTAGTGAGGCAAGACTTTCTGTTTGGCAATAATTTTTTTTTTTTTTTTTTTAATCTAAGTTTCTTTTTCCTCTTCTTTTTTTTAGAACTTTTGCTTGCAAACTATATTAGGTTTTTCCCCTATATTATTATTGCTATAGGATATTTTGCTAAATTTTAATAGATTTTGACTTTTAGTTCCCTTCTGATGGATCAATTTACAACTAAATTCTTAGAATCATATCTAGTAGTAGAGGTTAGTGAGTGCCTCATAGAGGAGTGATCCTTCTATCTCAAAGATAGGGCAGTTTTTGGTAAATTTAATGGGTCTTGGCCAAGGGCTTTAGCCTTGAGAAAATAGATTGATAGGAGTTGGAAGTCACTAGAGTGATTTTATCCTTTCTTCCTAGCCATTTTTGTTCTAGACAGGAAAGAGATAGAATCCTAAAAAGGGGTCCTTGGTTTATGGGAAGAGCAAGACTCTTCCTTACCTGTTGGTATGAAGGATTTGCACCTAAAAATCTAAATCTATCCCTAGTACCTATTTGGGTTAGGATGTATGGATTACCCATTGAATTTAGGAAATAGAAACCTTTAAGACAATAGACAACACTTTAGAAGAATTCTTTGAGATTTCAAAATCTATAATTGATGGATTCTTGGCTATTTATGATTGGATATTGGTCATGATTGATATAAGTAAACCTTTACCAAAATCAATCTTAAGTATGAGGGTATGTTACGGACCCAAACCATATATTATGAAAACATATCTTTTAGATGTAGAAGATGCCATTAAGTGGGGCATATTGAAAGATCATGCCCTAAGAAGAGTCCAACAAAATTTTATGAAGATAACCGCAAGAGAAACTTTCAAATGGATATAGATGAGGATGGATTTCAACTTCCAAAAAATAGTTCTAGATAGATGAAAGTAAATAAATAGTGGAGACCAATAAGGAATGATATTGGAAGAAATATCAATTCTTTTAAGGCTTTAGCCTATGAAGAAAATACAAATCAGAGCTAAGAGGATAAAATATAACAAGTTCAAAATATTAACAAGAAATCATCTATTCAGTAAGATTATAATTTAAAGATAAACATTCTCGATGAACCTAAGCAATGTGCCTCAAGATTTTAAAGACTCTCTTGAAGTACCATGCACCATTTAGGAGAAAAAATGATAGATAAAATGTAGTATTAGATGTTAATACCTCCACCATTAATAAGGAAATATTAAAAAATGAGTAGGACAGGTCAAAAGCTTTCATAGTATAGCCAAGAGAGGATAGGTCTAATGAGAAAAAAAAGTTGTGAAAGAATATTGAAGAATAGAATAATAAGACCTACTCTTGATATAGGTAAGGCAAAAATAAGAAAACCCTCAAATTATCAAGCGAGATCCAAGGAAGCTAGAGAAAATATAGAGAAAGGAACACAAACTAAGTTGGTTTAGTAGGATCCCATCCTAAAACTATGATGTAATGTTCCTTTTTGAATGTGGGGGACATCCATAGTAATACTTTATAATATTTTGTGAACATGGGGAACACCCATGATAATATTTTGAATTATTTTGTAATAGTTGTGACTCTAGAAGCACCTAGACAAGTTGTGTCATTATATGTAATTGTTATTAAGAATGCAACTAGGTAGGAGATTCTAGATCGAGTGTCATTGGTAGATGCAGTCTTTAAAACTATGAGGAGCTAGAATGTATGTATATTTTTGCATAATTGAATGGAAGTATTGAAGGAGGTTGTCCCATCGAAGTGGCCTATGATTTTGTGTTACTTTGTGATATTGTTCATTTCTACATTTATATTTTGTATCGCAATAGTTTGTGTTTTGAGAATTTATGTTTATTTGCAATATTTGTGTGAGTGAGTTTATTTTTAATAGTAGGTTCCTAAGAAGTGGTATTAGAGCCCTTTCCAAGGCTGTGTTTTATTGCGACTATGACATTTCCTACCATTCCAACTGTTAGGTATAAGATTTCATGTTTCTATTTTTTCCTAGTTTCCTTGTTAAAAAAGAAAAAAAAGAAAAAAGTCAAGGGTACCCAAAACCAATGTTGTGGTATACAACTCTGTTGGGCAAATATCTATCTAATTATACAAACACACATTTGTGCGACCTAGACATGGCCAACATTGAAAGCCCGGAGGAAAGGAATGCCCTCTGTACCAATCTCCAGAGAGGGCTGGTTCCTTTACTAAATCTTACACTAGTTAAGACTAGAGTTGTAGGAAAGAAATTGGAAATGACAGAAAGAAATGAGAAATATGGCCATAGGCTGAAGGTGTAGGATTGGGGATAGAATAGCAGAAGGAATTCCACCCAAGCATTGAAGCAACATGTAATAAAATAAAAGCATCTAAATTTACTTACAACCTTGCATAGACAACCTCCAGGATCGCATTCTAGGACTTACTCTTCTCATCAGCAATGTTCAAATATAGATGCAACATTTAAAATTAATAGTAGACAATGAATATGGGCATAAAATAGAAGGAAACCACACATAAGATCACTTGCAAATTTAGAAGCCAAGTATCTTCTATTGATGCAGAGAACTTGAATAGTTTTTCTACAAAATGTCTAACATTCTTTTACATTGAAAATTCTTAGTATTTATAAAGGTTTTTACCTCTTTTATTAAATACAAAAAAAAAGATAAAATGTTCTTGGATCAAGAACTTGCAAGAGGGATTTCTTCCTTGAAAATATTGCTTCGGTGACAATGATCTAGTTTTAATGGAAAAGACTTCGAATGATCAATCAGCTTGGGTACAAGTGCATTGGAACACATTGGGAATAGAGAAAATCATGGGAATAATAATTGAATTCTAGCCACCTTCATGCTTTGGAAACCTACGCTCACTCAGGAAATATACCTAACATCGAACCAATTTTAAAAAGAGGTGAAACTTATAGGGGGTGCCCTTGCAAATCATAAAAATCATCCATAAATCAGGGAACATAGCTTCCTTTTACCACAATCATTAAATTTTTGTATTCATTCAACCCAAGTGCCTTTGACCAATTTTCATTGACGTTTGCACTTATAAATGGCTCAAAATATAGCCATAAGCAAAAGTGGTTTCTTTAAATCTTATTGTTTTCCTTTTATTCATATTTTTTTCTATAATATGCACACCATTGCTCTCCATGAACAACCCCTATTGTGAAATTCATTTTCTCTCTCAATTTTATACTTGATGCTTTGAACCATTGCACTTCCTTTTAGCCTCCTGAAAATGTGACCGAAAACTTCGAATACGTCCCAGGGAGGAAGCGCTTCACACGAGACATTTTTTCCCTTTGAAACATACGTTCGCTCCAAAGAAGGGCGAAAGGCACCGTCGCCCTTTACTTTGGGTGAACACATATTTGACATCGCTCCTTAATACTTGACCCGCAATGAACCTTGGTGCATTAGTGGAGCGCTTTCATGTAGCTTTGCCCTAAGGAAGGGCGGATAGGACTTTCACCCCTCTCCTGGGGTGAGATCATGTTTGAATTTTCAACATCACCTGCTATATTTCTAAAAATTCACCCAAATTATAATGTCCCCTTTTTAGCGGGCTTGCTCTTCAGTGGATATTAGCCTACTCAAGGGTTCCCGTAGGCTAAGTTCGTGGTATGGGAACCCAATTTGGGTTGATTCTTTAGTCTCAGCACTTTGCATTCGATATTATACCTTTTTTGAAGGCTCTTTCATAGCAGTTTGGTCGTCATTGCTATTTTTAGTAACTTACTATTTTTAGTAAGTTAGGGTTTGGACGACAGTGGTGATGGAGTTTTTTGGGTTTTTATGGGTTTTCTATTTGGTGTGATGGGTTGAGATGATCCCGATGATCCGAGTTGCCACTTTCTATATTTAGCCACTTACTATTTTTAGTAAGTGCATGTTGTGGGCAGTGCTGGATTGTATTGGGTGCCTCGGGGTGTTGCGTTCTTCGTCTACCAGTTTTAGAGGTCGTTTTGGGTAGTGGTGCTAGGACTTACTATTTATAGTAAGTCAGGGTTTTGGCCAGAGCGGATGTTACGGGTTGTTAGTGTGGCGAAATGGGTATCCAGATCCATTTTTAGTTGGTTTTTTGGTTGAGCAGATTCCCGGATTTTAATGATCAAAGTTTTATTAAATAAAGTAAAATGATTAATGTCATTTATAAGGTCATAACTTTATATTATTTTAAGGGGGATTTATGTGTCACTCAAAGGTAATATTATAATATTATTAAAGTGACCTTTTTAGCCTAAGTTGGATGCCACACTTAATGGGGACTTTATTATTGAATAATGTGCAAATTATAATGTGAGTTATTGATGTTGAGTATAAAAGAGAAAATAAAAGGGCATTTGCACATTCATGTGTTTGGAGAAAACTATTGCTCTGCAAATTGGTGGAGAAGCTTGCAAGGGTTTGCAGGTTGATTCCAGGCTTGTTGGAGACGTTCATCTTCAGCAGGAACAATCTCTTCGGCTGTGAAAGATCAGCCCTAGTGATTTCTTGGCAATTGCACTCAGTAATTGCAGATTGTGCTTCAACAAAGGAAATATTAAAGGGTTTGTTGCAGATTTGAGAAGATATATTCAATTTTTATCTTGATTTTGATTATTGGTTGAAACTTCCTAATCCTCTGCCCTGGCCGTACCATTTGATGCTCAATTTGGGCGATTTGCTTGAAGTTTGTGCCGAGGGTTGAAATTGTGGAATTTGTTTGTGAGAATTGGGAAGAATATCTGGAAGGTTTGGCATTGATTTCATATCAGAACAGCTACAGCCAATCAACTATACAAGTCGTACCAGTTGTGATCATTGAGGCAATATTAATCTATCATTTGTGAATAGGGATTGTGTTCGAAGTTACAGCAGATATATTTGCAGACCTATCAACCTGTGTGAGGGCAGATTGCAGTGTTCTTTTGCAGAGAATCGAAGGGTATATTTGCTTGACAAGTCGTACTTGGACCTGGCAGTATAGTAGAAGTTGGGACGTGGGAATTTGCAGAAAGGTCGATTGGCCCTTGGGGAATTTTCTGCTTAAAACAGAGACAACGTGGGTATAGAGAAACATCTCCATCGATTCCAAATTGGAGAAATTCTTGTAAGTAGAGTTGTAATGGAAAATGTATGCACTGGTTGTTGATAAATAAATAACTGTTGCAATATTCCAGATTTAAATATCATAGTGGTATCTTCATATCTGCCTAAGTCCTCTAAAGGGTTCTTAGTAATACATAAGTATTATCTGCATTTCAAATTTCAATTGTTTTGGTTGAGTGGTTTGGAAGTTGTGGTCGATGCAAGTGGTCTGTTTAGTGTTTCCTGAGTTTTCAGCATTATATTTATCTTGCATTCCAAAAAACAATAAAAAATCAGACCATTGCAAAAAATCAAAAATAACAAACAAAACCAAAACTTGCAACATTTCAAACTCCAATCAGGGTGGCATTTTACAGTGGTATCAGAGCACAGGCTCTTCCTGCCAGCCTGTGTAGTCTGCAAGAAATCATGGATCATGACAAGGTATTCGAAGAAATGATAGCTAACTTTCGGAGAGATCAGTTAAAGATAGACACCCTATTTCAAAAATATCAGGGTAAACCTACGAAATTCAAAGATGCACTTTCCTTTCAAAGTTATTTGAAGATCATGGGAATAGGGGTAAAGGGGTATAGATTGCCAGGAGGTAACTAGGGCAATGAGAGAAAATAATAGATGACTTCTTCAGCTGCATGTAAATTGGTTGACAATGTTTCCAAGCAGTATGAGAAGAAGCTGAAACCTCCCTCGATACAGAAGGAAATGAAACCGAGTGATTTACAGGTGTCAGGACCACCTCTCAAAAGCAAGAATCAGTTGAGAAGGGAGCATCATTGCTTCACTTGCCTAGGAAAGTGGACAATCAAACATTTATGTGGGCCCATGAATCATAGGTTCCGGGATGACTGTAGTACCGAGGAAAGTGATAGGACAACAGTTGTGGATGCGCACTCAGAGCAATCAAGTGAAGACTATGAAATATTTGATCATAAACATGAAGAGACTTGTGGGGTTCCTTGTAACAGTTTGTTGATGCACGATCATGACATTCAGGATGAAGTTTTGGACTTGCTTTCAGATCAATCCAGTGAGGTTGTGGTCATAAGGTATGATGAGCCTTGCACCTTT
>JAQPPZ010009176.1:0-19894 GCA_028583015.1 Wollemia nobilis
GTAGAGTCCAAAAGAAAAATGAACTACTTCTCTGCTCAACCGTATGACTGAGGGCACCTTAATCCTACCACTATATCCAAAAGGTATAGTTTGATAACTACAAGAACATGATCATTAAGTTAATGCTAATGGTTTGGGGACATGCACAGAAAAAAATATGTTCGACAAAAAACATAGAGGCTCATATGTAAAAATGCACATCCAAAGTAAGAATACAACTTGAGCAAAACCCTTATCTAAAAATGCTGAAAGCACAGCATTAGAGAGTTATGATTCAAAGCTTGATTGCAGATACTGCTTATACCATGTCAAAAATTATAATTGACTGCACATATCATAGAAGCCATTATAGATGCATCTTGAGGATAATATTCAAAACAGAGAAAGATGCAGCTTAAGGATAATATTCAAAATAGTGATGCTATATAGAATGTGAAAAGCAATTTTAATATTCACAATTTGAAATTTTACATCTGTTGTACCCTTCTCGTCATTTTATGTAGTGATCATAATTTCTCACAAAGTACTAGTGATCATAATTTCTCACAAAGTACTATACATTGTTGAATGCTTCTACAAACTTTAGCTAGGTGTTTATTGAGTTGTCCTTGATAGAGTCATCACCTTGGCTATTTTGGAGATAGTATGATTCCAACATGTTTTGACATGTAACTGAGTGTTTAAAAGTGTAATTGTGATCTTTGAAAAACAAAGAAATAATTCACAAAAGATACAATTACACTGGTCAAACCAGTTATTATACTTTCATAACAACAATCTTGACATATAGGGGGATTTCCATATTAACGTGAACTTTGAAAGGTGTGTTACCCCCAAGCATGTTGTGGAGAACTAATATCAAGGGGATGGCTCATTTAAGGATTTCAGCACGGTTCATCATGCCATTCATTTGCTTCCAAAGTGCATTGAGCATATCCTGAAAAGAATCTCAAGCGTGTTGCAACATCATGTGCCACTTGAGAACCCGAAACAGTGAGGAAACTAAACTAAAGAGTTGCATGGCTTGACACCATACTTCACATAAGCTACCTCATTCAACGGGACACACAAACACGGAACAAACTTCTACAATAAAACCAATTCAGATCCTAGGAACAAGACACTCAATTGCAGAATTCAATGTGTTAGAAGCAAAAGTGAGTTTATACTATCAAATATATATTAATATGACAACCAAATTGCAAATATGATATTAGATTCATACAAACATAAAGAGATCAACATGAACAATAGGAATTAAAATCCAAATTGCAGTAATCTGAAAATTTAGTATACAATGAAATCTCTGAAAAGATGCAAAAATGTGTTGCAAGGGACATTACGTCTCATCCTACATAGTGGAAACAAGAGAAACAAAATCTGCTTTGTCCGAGGCCACCATACAATAAAGTATTGTAGTACATAGAACCATAGTTAGAAAAATCACTGGGAACCTGGCGGTGCTTATTTTTTTTTAATTTCTTGGAGCTGAGAAACTCACCGATTTCTCACGAGAAAATAGGCCACAGGTGCAAAACAGAGGAAAAACGCAGAAATTGGTTTTAAAAAGCCAGTTCTTCTAATTTGCTCATTTTCCTTCTCTCTAGCTGTGTGGAAATTCTTCTAAGAGGTGAAAACAATAATCTTAAACCAGTTTTCCCGATCGCATCAAAGATTGGAGACTGTTTCAAGGAGATTTAACATTGTTTCTATATATTTTCATAGGTAAGTCTTGTTAAGGATTTTTTTCAATTTTTTTTTGTTTGTTCTTTTCAAGCATGTAGGCTAGGCCCTAGGGCATCCAATTAATTATTTGTTTTTTTCCCATCCTATTAAGAAATATAGATGGATTCTTTTGGTGAGGTCCTTGGAACCGCTGCAGCCAGCAATGATCCTCCTTCAAGTTCCACTCAACCAACTCCTTCTATTGCAACCCCAAGTCCAAGCCCAGGAAGAGATCCAATGTGGAGCACGGGATTAAGGAAAATTTGTCGAATTAAGTGTTTTGCAAACACTGCAACAAGGACATGCGAGGAGGCATCAATCGCCTCAAATTTCATCTGCTTGGGCAACCTAGGCATGATGTGGACCCCTACCCTAGAGCAGATGATATGATTAGAAATGAAGTGAAGGCTTGGTTGTGCACCAAAGAGGCCAAAAAATCAAGCACAAAAGGATAAGAGTTGCAATGGGACATGCAATGGGGCCTTGGGGCTCTTTTATGGGGATGAGGCCGAACCGAGGGATGTCAATGTCGTGGCCAAAAAATCTGTTCTTAGCCCTCACATTTGGCGAGGTAGTGCTAGTGGAAGTGGGAGAAGTGAGGGACAAGTTGTAGTGGGACATTGAGTGGGGCCTTTGAGCTCTTTTTATGGGGATGAGGATGAACTGAAGGATGTCAATGCCACAGCTGAAGAATCTGTTCTTAGCCCTTTCATTTGGCAAGGTAGTGTTAGTGGGAGTGGGAGAAGTGTGGGACGAGGCTCCAACACAAGACAAACCACAATTCATAATACCGCATGGGGAAGGGACAAGGCAAAGAATGTAAGGACAACTGAAGCCAATTTTTGGTATTACTGCAATATTCCCTTCAATTGTGCAAACAACCCCTATTAGGATGCCTTAATGAGGGCATTGAGCAAGTCTGGCAAAGGAGTTAAGACACCTTTGGCAAAAGATTTAAGTGGACCATTGTTGGAGTGTGTCATCAACACGCATGCTCTTGTAGAAGAGCAAAGGAATACATGGAGGAAACAGGGCTGCAACATTCTTTCTAATGGATGGACGGATGCAAGAAACTGCACACTCCTGAACTTCAAGGTAGTTTTGGGTGAATCCATAGTCTTCCTAAAGTTGGAAGATGCCTCGCGAGAGGTAAAGAATGCACAATTGTTATTCAATTTGTTGGAGGTCATGCTAGAAATAGGAGTGGAGAATGTTGTCCACGTGGTGACAGACAATGCAACAACATATTTATCTGTGAGTAGACTTCTCGAGAAGTACTCTTCTATTTTCTAGAGCTCATTTGCTGCCCATTGCATTGACCTTATGCTTGAGGACATTGGCAAAATATCATGGGTGAAGACCGCGGTAGAAGAGGCAAAGGACATTACATAGTTTATCTATAACCACACATGGGTGCTTAGCTTGATGAGGGAGGGCAATGACGGGAGGGACATTCTTCGCCCAAGGATCACTCGATTTGCCTCCAATTTCATCCCCTGGCAAAGCCTTCTAACGACATCATTGGCTTTGAAGTGGATGTTTGTGGGCAAGGAATGGTATGCCTCTCCATTTCATTCAAAAAAGGAGGGGCATCGGATATGGAGACAAGTGTTTAATGATTCATTTTGGGTGAGCGTCCAAGAAATTCTCAAGGTAATTGCAATTTGCTTGTTGAGTTCAAATTAAAATTCTAAAATCTTATTTTATACGTTAGTTTTAATTTTTCTAAATTTTTAGTATTTACTATTTAATTGCAGATGACAAAACCCTTGGTAAGGGTTATTCACCTTGTAGATGATGAAAAATTGGCAATGGGCTATCTATGTGAGGCAATGGATAGAGCCAAATAGGCCATTTACACTATTACAATGGCAACCAGCGCAAGTATGAACCAATTTGATGCAACATTGATAAGAGATGGACAAGGCAACTCCACCGACCTATTCATGCCAAGGGGTGCTTCTTCAACCTTGACTTCTTTTACACTAGCAGTCTTGCCAATGATAGAGAGGTCTAGGCAAGGGCTATATATTTGCGCAAAGAAGATGATAGATAACCTTGCAAAACATCACCTTATCCCTACTGAGTTGCAACTATATAAGGCCGCGAAAGGCAGCTTGTTTGCATCCTCCTTTGCTAAAGAAGCAAGGTCAAGCTTGTGACCAGGTAAAGCATTTAAACTTTTAAAGTTTAACATTTTTTGAATTTTTTTGTAGTTTACATTCTTGTAGTTTACAAATGTATATTTAACACTTTGAAAATCATATTTTTTATAGACTTATGGTGGGAGGACTAATGTTCCAAAGAACCTACCTTGAAGAGGATGGCTATCTGCATTTTGAGTCAACCTTGTAGCGCTTTTGGGTGTGAGTGCAATTGGTGTGTACAACCTAAGTGGCCTAACAGTGTAGGATTTGGGACTCTAAATAGAGGTCCAAGGTTTGAGTCCTATAGGGTAGGGTTGTACACCATGCTTCAGTGTAACTAGAGTATGGTTGGATAACTATATTATGGGTAAACAACATCCTCCATGAGGGTTGTCTCATATGGCCAATGGCCTCGGGGGTGTTAAAAACTACTTTACCCTTTACCCCTTTATTTGAGGCCATACACAACAAGAAGCGCAATAGGTTGACCCATGAGCGCCCCAAAGAGCTTGTGTTTGTATAATACTATCTTTGGCTTCACACATGACAAGTGCAGGCTAGTGAATCCTATGAGGCAATTGACTTGAATGAGCTATATCCACTACATGATTGGATTGTCGAGAGCCCTGTGGATACCAAGTTTATTGCAAAGGACATTGAGGCACTTTAGGAGGAAGTAGAATATTTAAGAGGATTGGAGGAGATATATCATGACGATACTATAACTAAGAAGCCTCCAATTCAACCACTTGTTCAAAACCAAGGCCAGCCATCTAGTGCGAGGAGGATGGGAAAACAAAAAGCAATTTAAAAACTGCTTCATATTTTAAAAAGTTGCATTTCTATGATGCATTTGGTTGGATTTAATGATCACAACTGTAATTGTACTTTTTTTTTTGTGAATATCTAATATAAAATCAACTTTTTGGCTCTCCAATTGTTGTTTAAAATGTTTTTTTTTTTCTTGAAAATTTTTCTTCCGTTTTTTTTTTACCAAGTCTTCCCGAGTTAAACTAGAATGCAAAGTTTATTGCAAGTTGCAAGTTTTCCAACTATGCATAGAATCACTCACGTCACCTTGCTGCTTGGATCACATGCGAACATAAAGTCATGTAACTATATGCTATATCAATAGGTTGTCATTGACTCTTGACAATACAACGAAACATTATTCAAGGTAGTTGGACATTTTGTATAATGTTTCTCCATTTATAGTATGAATTTCAGGTTGCTTTTGTACCACATACACTTAGGGTTGAGCAATCCTTCCAACCATGACCCTTTGTAAGGTGGAGAGCTAATTCGTGGGATGAAGGACGCCACTTGCATTATCGGTGATATGACCCACCCGGGTTCAATTCCCACGGGAGATGCGTATAAAAAATATTACTAAAAAATTGGAAGGTAAACTTATCAATAGAGGATTAATACAACCATGACCTGGTGTGAGATGGAGACCATCGGTCTCTCAGGATTTGTACTGTCATCGTAGACCTGATGCACACTCAAAGGATTCGAAGGAGACTACTACATTTGCAAAGGAATGGCTTCCCCAAGGTTTGAACTTAGATCTCTTCTTATTAAGTGCCCAATAGTTTTTATTTTTTATTATTAGATTAAGGTGAGAAACTTCTACCACAACACTTAGGGTTGAGCAGTCCTTCCAACCATGACCCTTTGTAAGGTGGAGAGCTAATCCATGTGATGAAGGACGTCACTTGCATTATCGATGATATGACCCGGGTTCAATTCCCACTGCAGATGTGTATAAGAAGTATTACTCAAAAAATAGAAGGTAAACTTATCAGCAGAGGATTAATACAACCACACACATGGAATAGAGGATTAACACAACCATGCACAACCAACAGTTTGAAATTTAGACCTCCTAAAAATGAGCCAAACCCCAAACACATGGAATAGAGGATTAACACAACCATGCACAACCAACGGTTTGAAATTTAGACCTCCTAAAAACAAGCCAAACCCCAAATCGTTGTGTTGTCCCCGAATAACTTTTAAGATAAAGTTGTTAAAAGTTTTAGTATTTATGTTTAATTTTAATAATTAAGATTATAAAATGATAAAATTTGATTTCATGTAATCTATTCATGAGTAACTATGTTTCATTATTTTTTTGGATTTGGTTAATGTGACAAATGAGCATCCCAACCCACATACATCCAGTGGTTTGAACTTTGGAACTCCTAAAGAAGAGCCAAAACCCGAGCTGACCCACATACATCCGATGGTTTGAACTTTGGAACTCCTAAAGAAGAGCCAAACCCCGAGCCGTTGTGTTGCCCTCGATAACTTTTAAGATAAATTTGTTAAAAGTTTTAGTATTTGTTGAGATTTAGAACTTCCAAAGAAGAGTCAAACCTCAAATCGTTGCATTGTGCCCGAGCAAATTTTAAGATAAAGTTGTTAAAAGTTTTAGTATTTATGTTTAATTTTAGTAATTAAAATTATAAAATGATAAAATTTGATTTTATATAATCTATTCATGAGTAATTATGTTTCATTAGTTTTTTGGATTTGGTTAATGTGAAAAACGGGCATCCTCAACCCACACACATCCAATGGTTTTGAACTTTGGCTCTTTTGAAGAAGAGCCAAACCCCGAACCGTTACGTTGTCTCCGACAACTTTTAAGATAAAGTTGTTAAAAGTTTTAGTATTTAAGTTTAATTCTACTAATTAAGATTATAAAATTATAACTCGGGTATTGTAGGTGAGTTGGAGAGGAGAGGGCAAACTTTCGAAGGGGGTCCCAGGTTCGAATCTCCACCTTACCAAAAAGTTGAATTGGGTACCCAAAATCCAATTAATAATTTTGGTACGGGCAAAGGCCGAGCACAAATTTCGGGTGACTTTGACGGTGTAGAATCCCCTGGTCGTGGTCTCTTAGACCAAGGCGGCCCCACAAAGGGTTTTTATCTTAAAAAATTATAAAATGATAAAAATTGATTTCATGTAATCTATCGATGGGTAACTATGTTTCATTATTTTTTTGGATTTGGGTAGTGTAAGAAACCCCTGCACCGAAGCCCAGGGTTAGGCATCTCCATCCTACCACAACCTTTTCAAAAGGGAGAGTTGAGCTTATCAATAGGGGATTTAACACTCGAGTTCACATACACTATGGTTTGAACCTTGGACCTCTCAAAGAAAAGCCAAACCCTAAATTGTTGTGTTGTCCCCTTGGGACAATGTATGTTTCATTATAAGTAATTAGAAATAAGAGGTAATCAACCATAATATAATGTTTTTAAAAGGTTAATGTGTAAGTTCTATTTTTTTTTTTTTTTATTTGTGGAAAACATCCCAAAAGGGATGCCACTTTCGGGTAAGACCCAAGGAGGCAGGGGTATCCATTCCGCCAAAAACGCCCAAGACTCGGACCTGGCCTACCACCTTTAACATACTCAAGGAGCAAACAAACACACAAAACCAATTTAAAAATAAGTAAATAACAACAAAATTAATAAAATAAAATAAAAAACATGCTCCTTGAGTGTGTGTCAAAAACAAAAGCACAACCAAACACGCACAATAAGATAAAAGAAACCACAACACAAACCACATAGAAAAACACAAGAACCACATAACAAAACACAAACAAGGCAAAAACAACAGAACACTACAAAGACAACCAAAAAAAAACATGAAAAATAAACACAACCAAAACCTAAAAAATAAAATAGAAATAAAAATAAAAAACAACCAACAATAGACAATAAAAATAAATAAAAACAAAGAAAACACACACATAAAAACACGAAATAACACAAACAAAGAGAAACCCAAGAACAAGAATGAAAAAAACACAAAAACAATAACAAAAAACATAAAAAAAAACAAAACAACAAAAACACAAGAACAACAAAAAACAACACAAAGAACACAAAAACAAAACAAAAGAACCCACCCACCTTAAAAAACTAAACAAAAAAAACAAAGAAGAAGAAAAAAAAATGAACAAAACAAAGACCTATCTAGACCAGAAGACTATTAAGGAAAGAATCAATAGAGGAAACAAAATAAAGAATAGAATGAGCTAGGGAACTAAAAAAAACTGAATGAACCAAAGAGAAGCAAAAAAAAAACAAGAAGAAACTAGGTACCTTCAGATATGGAGCCATCCAAAGAAATGATAGAAAGAAGAGCTTCCCTAATTTGAGAAGCCCACCATATAGGAGGGTGGCCATAACAAGTAAGATCACCTTTGTCCAAAGCCCAATTAGCTAAAGCATCAACACTCTTGTTTTGATCTCCGACCACATGATTGTAATCAACTTTCAAAAATCCCATCCGGATTAACTGAATCTTCTCAATAATTCTTTTTATTCTCCAATCCACCTTATGATTCTTAGAAGGAGTCTTCAAGAGATTAATCATAAGTTGAGAGTCAAACTCAACTAACACCTTTTCCCATCCAACCTTAGTAGCCTCCCGAAGGCCTCCCGAGGATACCATACCCCTCAGCAAGGTTATTGGAAAGAATACCCAAATTCTCAACAAAAGTAAAAACCAGGGAGCCATCTAAAAGTCTACCAATTCCTCCCACACTAGCTTTTCCAGGGTTCCCTCTAGAGGCTCCACCAGTATTGACATTTCCAAAATCCTTAGGAGGAGGTTGCCAATTTCTAGTCCTATCCATATTACCAATACTCACATTCCATTTAAGTTGGTTGCCCTTAGAAGGTTTAATATTCAATCTTTGCATCACTTGATCCCATCTTTGGTGGGAGTTTTGGGGGTGATTAAGGAGTCGATGGACTGATTCAACTAAGTTGGCTATGGTCTTTTGCCAAATATAGTGAATATCATTCTTATCTTGATTAAAAATTTGGTCGTTCCTTTCATTCCAAATATTCCAAATAAGAATGGTAGAACCCATCCAAACTAACTGCCTAATAAAATGATCAACATCCTCTTGATTAGGCCAATCCCTCCAAAGCTGTTCAAAAGTAAAAAAATTGGACCACTGTAAGCCAAGTAAAGTGGCCATTCTCCTCCATAGCTCAGAGGCTAAATTAAACTCAATAAAAATATTGTTGATATTTTTTACATTATCTTCACACATTTCACATCTAAAATGGCCATGAAAACCACGCTTCATAATTTGCTCACTAGTAAGCATCCTACGATGCAATAAAATCCAATTAAAGATCCTCACCTTAGGCCAGAGCTTTTGAGCCCACAAATGAGAAAATATGTCAGAATAATGGTTGGGATTATTATGGCATAAGGTCAAATAACCTTGAGCAACTGAATACTCACCCTTAGTAGTGTTGTTCCATCCAAAACAATCTTTTTCATGGGACCAAGAGAGGTATCTCATATGAAGGATGTCTTGGATATCTTGTCTTTGCCTTTCTGGGATTTGAATAGGCCAGTCCTCAATAGGGATCCAATATCTACCAACCTTTGAATTACCAGTATGGTACCGACAGTAATTAGCCACCTTTATCCAATAAGCTCGATGAAGCTCCTCCATCCAAGGCCTCCAATCGGTAAACTAAGTTATCAAAGGCTTGTGACCATCCCAAGAATCAGTCCAAAAATTTGCATGTTGACCATTATGAATGATCCAAAATAATTTTTTCTTTATCAAATCCTCACCAGTCTTAAGAACTGCTAAAATGGGAGAACCTTTGGTAGGAAGTTGATAGCGAACAAGGTCTTCAAGACTTTTGTTCTCAGCATAATTAGCACAGAGATTATTGGCCCAAAGAGCATTGGGGTTATGCAACATCCTCCAATATAATTTAGCAGCTAAAACTTTGTTGTTATTAATTGAAGACCAGAATCCTAACCCCCCTTCACTGTTAGGAAGACATAAAGTATCCCATTTTACCAAGGCCCATTTTCTTTTCTCCTTAGTACCACTCCAAAGGAAATGATGAATGATTTGATACAATTATCGAAGAACAACCTTTGGGATATTCAAAACGGAAGAAACATAAATAGGAATAGCTTGAAGGACTGATTTTACCAAGGTGATTCTACCCCAAGAAGAAAGCCACTTGTTGGTCCACTTTCCAATTTTCTTCTTGACTTTGTCCAACAACCAATTCCAATCTTTATTTTTTTGCCTTTGAATATTTATGGGAATACCTAAATAAGTGATTGGAAGAGAGGTCTTCTTATATCTTAATTTATCCAAGACCATGGATTCCTGTCTAGCGAGGCAGTGAAAGAAAATAGATTTGTCTTCATTGATCAACCGCCCGATTAGCCTTAGAAAAACAACTAATGATTTGCTTAATATTAGAAGCTTCCTTAACTGTAGCTTTACCTAAAAGAGTAGAGTCATCCACAAATTGAAGATGAGAGATAGGTCTAGCTCCATGAGCAATGGTAACTCCCTCAAGGGTTTTGATTTCCCTCTTTTTGGTTATAGTCCTACCCAAGCATTCAACAAGAATGATGAATAAATAAGGGGATAGCATGTGATAGGGAGCCAAATTTTAACACAAAGAAAAGACTCAATTTTCATTCAGAAGCATGGAAAGATTACAATTCCGAACCATGGAAGATTTACAAAGTACAAAAAATGCAAAAGAAGCCGCAGTCTTCATCTTTCCAGCCTCCTCAATCCTTCGAACAACCTCTTTTTATAATGATAGGTTCTTGCTGCAACCGCCGTTCGTAACTGTCCCTGTAACCGCTGCAACGGTCCCCTGGAACTGCCATAACGACTTTTGGTAACTGTCAAATGTCGTTCTGTAACGGTCCACGAAAAAGTAGCATGTCGCGATATCGTGACATCTCTTCAACCCGCCCTTCTCTCTCCTAGCTGGGTCGCAAAAACGTGACACTTTTTCCCTTTAGTCCATCTGTCGCGATATCGCGACATTTTTTCGGCTTTGGTCGTTCTTTGCCAACATGTCGCGATATCGCGACACTTTTTTGGCTTTTGTCCTTGTTTGCCAATGTGTCACGATATCGCGACACTTTCCTTTGCCCACGGCTTTTGTTTAAACTTGTCGCGATATCGTGACACTTTCTATGTCGCGATATCGCGACACTTTCGTTTGCTTTCACCTCTGCTCAAAGTTCGTCGCGATATCGTGACAACTTTTATTTGCTTTCACCTCTGCTCAAAGTTCGTCGCGATATCGCGACAACTTTTATTTGCTTTAACCTCTGCTCAAAGTTCGTCGCGATATCGCGACAACTTTTATGTCGCGATATCGCGACACTGGCATTTTGCCCTTGCCTTTGTTCAAAGTTTGTCGCGATATCGCGACAACTTTTATGTCGCGATATCGCGACACTTGCGGTTTGCTCTTGCCTTTGTTCAAGTTCGTCGCGATATCGCGACAACTTTTATGTCGCGATATCGCGACACTTTGCAGTTTGCTTTTGCCTTTGTTCAAGTTCGTCGCGATATCGCGACAACTTTTATGTCGCGATATCGCGACACTTTGCAGCACTTGGGGCAATTTTCAAAATACGTCGCGATATCGCGACATCTTTTATGTCGCGATATCGCGACACATTTCACACTTAGAATATATATTTCTTTTCTATTTTTTACTGTTTTATTTCTTTTGCTGCAAGATTTGTTCTGCTACCACTGGATGCTCCTGCATCAGACACCTAGGGTAGATTGAGAAGTGATCCTCACTTCTGGACGGTCAGAGGAAAACCCAGGTGATCAACCTCTGATTTGGACAACCACGTTGCATCTTCGACAGGTCGGCCCTTCCACTTGACCAAATACTCCGAATATTGCCTGTTTTGGGTACTTCTGCCTTCACGAGTGTCGAGTATGTCTTCGATTTCTTCTTTGTCTAGAGTGGATGCTGGAATGTTCCACAGATCCGGACTGGGTGGCTCGCTGCAACTTCCTTCATGATATTCGACCAAGTCTGAAATATTGAAAATAGGTGAAATATTCAGCTCACTTGGTAGATCTACTTCATAGGCATTTCTTGAATCTCGTTTACCTATGATTCGGCATGGTCCAAACCTCTTCATCTTCAGCTTATTGTAGGTTTTGCTAGGAAAATGTTCCTTGCGCAAGTGAACCATGACTTCATCTCCTATCTGGAATTCCTTGAAACGCCGCTTCTGATCTGCTCTGGCTTTGTACGTAGCATTCATTTTATTGATATGTTGTTGGACCTCTTCATGTAAATTCTTCATGTGTGTTGCAAAGTCTTCGACTTCAAGACCTTGCGCTTTTCTCCTTTATCTATCGGCCTCAACTCAGAAGCGTTTCTCGGGTTGTTCCCATACACTATCTGGAATGGGGATTTACCAGTACTGCGATTGACAGAATTATTGTAAGCAAACTCTACCTGTGGTAAAATCAGATCCCATCCCTTGGGTTTATCTCCTACCAGACATCGTAGAAGATTACCCAAACTTCTGTTGACTACTTCGGTCTGTCCATCAGTCTACGGGTGGTACGTAGAACTGAACTTCAATTCTATTTTCAGCTTCTTCCATAGAGTTCTCCAGAAATAACCCACAAATTTGGTATCTCTGTCCGAGACAATGCTTTGGGGTAGACCATGAAGGCGTACGACCTCCCTGAAAAACAAGCCTGCAATATGAACAACATCACTTGTCTTTGACATGGAATAAAATGGGCCATCTTCGAAAACCTGTCAACGACAACAAAAATGGCGTCATTTCCGCGTTGTGTCCTTGGTAGACCAAGAACAAAATCCATACTGATGTCCTCCCATGGTCTCTCTGGTATAGGCAATGGCTGATACATTCCTATATTTTGGCTTACTCCTTTCGCCATCTGGCACACTCTACAACCCTGCACAAATTTTGTCACATCCGGCTGCAACTGTGGCCAATGGTAATTCTCACTAACTAGAGCAATGGTCTTATCTCGACCAAAATGTCCTGCTAGTCCTCCGCTATGTTTCTCTTTGATCAGATTTTCCCTCATGGAACTCCTAGGAATGCACAACTGGTTCTTCCGAAACAGCATCCCATATTGGATCACAAAATCCAACCACTTAGTGCGATCCACAGTAGTAGGAGACAAACATGCCTTCCATGCCTCTACGAAATCTGGATCCTCTGGGTATAAACTCTTGAGTTCATCAAACCCAACAACTTCCACTCTCATTTCTATCAACAAATTATGCCTTCTACTCAAGGCATCTGCAACTCTATTAGATTTGCCACTTCTATGCTTCAGGACAAAGGTATAACTCTACAGGAATTCAACCCACTTCAAATGTCATTGGTTAAGTTTACCTTGACTATTTATATACTGTAAAGCTTGATGGTCAGTATATAAAACAAATTCCTTGGCTAGCAAATAATGTCTCCATTTCTTAAGAGCCTGAATTATAGCATAGAATTCTTGATCATAAACAGAGTATTTCTTTCGAGCATCATTTAATTTTTCACTAAAGTATGCAACAGGTTTACCTTCTTGGCTCAATACAGCTCCAATGGCACTGCCACTGGCATCACAGTCAACCTGAAACACTTTATTAAAATCTGGAAGTGCCAGAATGGGTTGTTCTATCACTTTCTTCTTCAATATGTCCATACTGGTACCTGCCTTGGTAGTCCACTTAAATTCTTTCTTATCCCCTCTCATAGTTTATGTTAGGGGTGCACAAATATTGCTAAAGTTTCTAATAAATTTTCTATAGAAACTTGCAAGACCATGAAATGATCTTACCTCTGTTACATTCCTTGGGGTAGGCCATTCAATGATAGCCTTCACCTTCTCAGGATCCATCTTCAGACCCTCCTCTGAGATGACAAATCCCAGGTATATCAACTCTTTCTGTACAAAACTGCACTTCTTTAAATTTATCAACAACTGCTCCTCTCGTAGCTTTTCAAAAACTGTCCGAACATGCATCAAATGCTCGTCCAATGTTTTACTAAAAATTAAAATATCATCCAGATAAACTATCACGAACTTTTCTAGAAAGTCATGCAATACCTCATTCATCAGCCTCATGAATGTATTGGGTGCATTAGTCAATCCAAATGGCATAACTAACCACTCATACAAACCCTCTTTGGTTTTAAAGGTTGTCTTCCATTCGTCACCCTCTCTGACGCGTATCTGGTGATATCCACTCTTTAAATCAATCTTAGTGAAGTATTTAGCTCCACTCAAACAATCCATTATATCGTCCATTTGAGGTAATGGAAATTGATACTTAATGGTAATTTTGTTTATTGCCCTTGAATCAGTGCACATTCTCCATTCTCCACCCTTCTTTGGTGCTAGTACGATAGGTACTGCATAGGGACTTAAACTTGCTCGAATTAATCCCTTCTTCAACAACTCATGAACCTGGCGGTTCAACTCTTCATTCTCGACAGGGGACATTCTATGGGTGGCCTTATTGGGTAAGCTAGATCCTGGCATTAAGTCAATCTGATGACTAATCTTCCTCATTGGCGGCAAACCCTCAGGCACATTGTCTGATATAATATCAAGAAATTCTGCTAACAGATGTTCAACTTCTACTGGAATGTCTGTAGTTTCTTCTCTCTTTATAGTAGGAATTAATGCATAACACATTGAATCCCTCTTTAGACCATCCAAAATTTTTTTGCCATCTACTAAACAAATTCTAGCATTATTGCATACCTTTTCCTCAACCTCCTTCAATGGCTTCAGTTTGTGGCGCACTCCATATTTTGTCAGGGAATAGGTATTTGCATGCCCATCATGCATCGCACGTCTATCAAATTGCCATGGTCTTCCCAGCAACAAATGGCAAGCATCCATAGGCAAAATATCACACAGGACCTCATCCTGGTATCTTCCAATCTGAAACTTGACCAAGCATTGTTCACTGACCAATGCCCTATGATCCTTCTGTAACCACGCAATCCGGTATGGATGCGGGTGCTGCCTCCTCTCCAGCCATAACTTAGTCACCATCTCTTCAGAGACCAAGTTATCTGTACTACCATTATCAATAATAATATTACAGATTTTACCTGAACATTTGCACCTCGTGCGAAACAAGATTTTTCGTTGGTCTGGTTCCCTCTCTTCGTTCAACAAGGTTCTCCTTGTGACCATCACTTCTCCTTGCTTTGCTTCTTTAGAGTGCTCAGATTCAACACCATCCTCAATGACCGCAGCTCGAGCATTTGCTTCAGGCCTTCTGTTCGGTGCCTCTTGGTGTTGGGGACACTCATATGATCGATGCCCCTCTTCCCCGTAATTGAAGCAAGTTCCACGAAATCTTCCTCTTCCATATCCGCGTCCACCTCTACCTCTTCCCCTTTGATAATCATTGTTCTGATTACGGGGCCGGTAGGCATTCTCCTCCTTCTGTTCCTGGTGATTGCTTGTTTCACCAGTCTTCTTCTGGTCGTCATATTTACCTCCACTGGTTCTTCCACCAGTTCTTCCACCATGACCTCTTCCTCTCTGTTTACTATCAAATCTTTGGTTCAGTTTCTCTTCCACCTTCAGAGCAAACTGGTAAGCATCTTCAATGGTGCTCATTCGAACCAAACTCAATTCTTCTTGCACGATGGTTCTCAACCCATTGATGTAACGGGCTACTCTCTCCTTGTTGGCTTCTGTATGACCGGTTCTAATTGAAATTTTGTAGAACTCCTCGGTATACTCTTTGATAGTTTTGCTGGACTGTCATAAACTCTGCATTTTCCTCAGCAGATCCAATTCATAATCTATTGGGATAAACTACCGCTTCAGTTTTTCGACCATTCGATCCCATCTGGTGATCTTTTCTTTTCCTCTTCGATTTCGCTCTAGCTGCACTCCTTTCCACCATATGCTAGCATGGCCTTTCAACTTTGTTCTCGCAAACTTGATCCGATTTGGATCTTCAATCTCCTCATATTCAAAATACTCCTCCATATCGTTGATCCAGTCAATCAACTCTTCTGGATTTAGATTCCCAGAATATGTGGATACGTCTATCTTCGACCTTTTCCCAATTTGAGAAATGGCTTTAATCATTCGAGCTTCCGTAGAACTCATTGCTTCTTCTTCTTCTTCTGACGGGTCATCAACTCCACAAGCTTCATCATCACTTTGGTCTTCTCCTCTTGGCTCTACTCCTCTTCGCAATTCTTCCTGCAGGGCCTGCACTTGCCTCTGCAATGCTCGAAAGTCTCCTTCAGGAACCACATTCCTTCCAGCACCATGATTTCTTCACGGTGGCATTCTTCTTCACTTCTTCTCAAAACCCTTAACCCTAGATCCTGGTGCAAGCTGCCTCACGTTCGGCGCTCTGCTTACACACTCAGAATCTTCTCGCTCTGATACCACTTGATAGGGAGCCAAATTTTAACACAAAGAAAAGACTCAATTTTCATTCAAAAGCATGGAAAGATTACAATTCCGAACCATGGAAGATTTACAAAGTACAAAAAATGCAAAAGAAGCCACAGTCTTCGTCTTTCCAGCCTCCTCAATCCTTCGAACAACCTCTTTTTATAATGACAGGTTCTTGCTGTAACCGTCATTCGTAACTGTCCCTGTAACCGCTGCAACGGTCCCCTGGAACTGCTATAACGACTTTTGGTAACTGTCAAATGTCGTTTTGTAACGGTCCGCGAAAAAGTAGCATGTCGCGATATCGTGACATCTCTTCAACCCGCCCTTCTCTCTCCTAGTCGGGTCACGAAAATGTGACACTTTTTCCCTTTAGTCCATCTGTCGCGATATCATGACATTTTTTTGGCTTTGGTCGTTCTTTGCCAACATGTCGCGATATCGCGACACTTTTTTGGCTTTTGTCCTTGTTTGCCAATGTGTCGCGATATCGCGACACTTTCCTTTGCCCGCGGCTTTTGTTTAAACTTGTCGCGATATCGCGACCCTTTCTATGTCGCGATATCGCGACACTTTCGTTTGCTCTTCCTTTTGCTCAAAGTTCGTCGCGATATCGTGACAAATTTTATGTCACGATATCGTGACACTTTCATTTGCTCTCACCTTTGTTCTCAGTTTGTCGCGATATCGCGACAACTTTTATGTCACGATATCGTGACACTTGCATTTGCTCTTGCCTTTGTTCAAAGTTCGTCGCGATATCGCGACAACTTTTATGTCGCGATATCGCGACACTTGCGTTTGCTCTTGCCTTTGTTCAAGTTTGTCGTGATATCGCGACAAATTTTATGTCGCGATATCGCGACACTTGCGTTTGCTCTTGCCTTTGTTCAAGTTCGTCGTGATATCGCGACAACTTTTATGTCGCGATATCGTGACACTTGCGTTTGCTTTCGCCTTTGTTCAAAGTTCGTCGCGATATCGCGACAACTTTTATGTCGCGATATCGCGACACTTTGCAACACTTGGGATATTTTTCAAAAAACGTTGCGATATCGCGACACATTTCAACACTTAGAATATTTTCCCTTTTCTGTTTTTTTTTTTCTTCTTTTTTTAATGCAAGATTGCTGTGCTGCCACTGGATGCTCCTGCATCAACGGGTCACCTTGCCTAATACCTCTGGAAGCTAGGAAAGACCGAGAAGGCCTGCCATTGATAAGAACTAAGTAGGAAACTAAAGAGATACATCCCATAATCCAATCCATCCAATCCTTAGAGAAACCAAATTGCCTCAAAACTTTGATAAGGAAGTGCCAATCCACTCTGTCATAAGCTTTGGATAAGTCTAATCGAATGAACATAGAAGGATAATTTTGCATATCTATGGAATGGATGGCTTCCTGAGCAAGAACTATATCATCTACTATTTGGTGTCCTTCCACATATCCCCATTTCTCTAGGGAAATAATCTTATGCAAAAGAGGCTTCAACCTTTCTGCCATGATTTTAGTAATGATTTTGAGAATAACATTACATAAAGCAATAGGTCTAAAAGTTGAGATATGATCAACCTCTTGAGCTTTTGGAACAAGAGTAATATAAGTTTTATTGATAAAATTCAAAATTTCTTTGGCTTTCCTGGCTTCTTCCACCATCTCTAATAAATCAACATGAAGGATATCCCAAAACTCTTAGTAGAAATCAATAGGAAAACCATTAGGACCTAGGGTTTTCCATTTTTGCATTTTAAAAACTACTTGTTGAAGTTCATTGATAGTAACAGGAGCAGTCAAAATAGAGTTCTCCTCGAAAGTGATAAGAGAAGGGATTGCTTGAAGAACATTTTGTTGTGAAGCTGAATCAAGAGGAGTAGCAGCAAAAATATTGGAAAAGTAATAAACAACAATAGAGTTCATGCCATCCCAAGTATAAACAACATCTCTAGAATCCGATTTGAAGGAAGAAATAAAGTTGTGAGATCTTCGAGATAGAAGAGATTTGTGGAAGATCTCCTTTGAGCCATTGAATTCTAGATTTTTGCTTCCATAAAATTTCTTTTCTTTTTTCCCATTCCTCTAACTGAGTCATGAGTTTAATTTCATCTGCACTTCTCTTCTCTGTGAGGCCATCTAAACGGATTTTCTTATTCAAATTTTCAATATGAGCAATAACTTCATGTTTTTTTTTTATGAACATCCCCAAACTCTTTCCAGTTCCAAGTCTTTATTTTGGATTTAATGTATTGCAGTCTTTTGGCAAAACAGAACATCTTAGTCCCATGCCTAGGTTTACCTTCCTTCCACCATTGTTGCACACGAGGTCTGAAGGAAATGTCTCTAAGCCACATTAATTGAAAATGAAAAGGAGAGAAACTCACATTGGTTTTCCACATTTCCACCATGACTGGCCAATGATCCGAACCGGCATTATTAAGAGTCTTCACTTTAGAAATGTGACCATGAATTAAGAAATTTGTAGAGAGCAAAAACCTATCCAATCTCTCCATTATACAAGCTAAGCCTTGCCTTCTGTTAGACCAAGTCATAAGGCCATTATCTGGTTGGATATCCACAAGATGGAGGTTTGCAATATATTCGCTCATGAGGTCAATGCTTTTGTCCAAATTTCTATTTCCCCCCATTTTCTCATCCAGAGAGAGGATGGTATTGAAATCTTCTCCGATCAAGATCCAAGCTTTAGGAAAATGACAGATAATATGAGTAATATCCTTCCACTGTCTTCTTTTTTCCTCCAAAGAAGTCGGGCATAAACAATAATGCAGAGCATAATCTGGTTGGAATGTCTACTTTGAATAGCTATAGCCAACAAACCCCAACTGCCAAACATATGGTGAATAACTACCTCTTTTGGGTCCCAAAGACTAGCAATGCCACCTGAAGTCCCTTGGGAACTGAGGGAAACCACTTTTCTAGTTGGCCAAATTTTACTGGCAATTAAGTCCATATCCTCCATTGACATCTTTTTTCTTGAAGGAAAACAAGATGTGGATGATTTATCTGAATCATTCTTCTAATTTCATTTTGTTTTGAAAGACTCCCTTTGAGTCCTCTAATATTCCAAGTGATGATCTTCATTAATACTAGGGCTAAAAAAGTTGGGAAGGGCATTAATATTACCTTCCTCTACAAGCTTTTCACCTTCTTTTACCATATGATATTGATTGGTCTTGCGACCTACTTTTTGATTAGAATCCATCTTCAATTTTTTTCCCTGTTTCTTGACTTATTCCAATTGAATCTGATATGTCTTCTAACCTTGAAGAATGCTCATACACGACCAAAATTTTACTAGATGGTTCAATGGAGTCTATATTGGGACCTGCATTATTTGAAGTTTTGACATTTGAAATATTGTTTTTCTTGTGTAAATTTTCTCCTTTTTTTTTTTTGTTGAAAACCTTTGATTTGTTGGTTTGTCTCTGAGTTCTTCCCTTCATATTTAAATTGTGTTTCTAAGATTTTAGTTTTCATTATTTCCTCTTCCTCACTTGGGACATCATTTGTGGAAAGGATTTCAAACATATTAGCAAATGACTTTGATTGATCCTTCATAACTGGTTTTTTCTTAGTGTTCTTCTTCTTAGGTATTTGGAAACCTGTTGAGTTTATATCTTATTTCTTTTGATCAGGAATTTTATTTGGGCAAGCACTGGCCAAATGACCATATTCATGGCAAATTCTATAACGAAAAGGAATTATATCTTCTTTCTTTTGAAAAGGAATTT
>JAQPPZ010009177.1:0-17227 GCA_028583015.1 Wollemia nobilis
TGCGTACTTCGCACCAAAACTGGGCGAAGTGCGTACTTCGCACCCAGACTGGGCGAAGTTAGAACTTCGCACCAACACTTAGCCATTTTTCAGGTAACTTGCTGGAAAGTTTGAAAATCAACTGAGGGGCTTCAAGAAAGGGGGAAAGAAAGAGAATGCGGGAAAGAAAGAGGAAGGGAGAGCAGAAGAAAGGAAAATAGAGGAAGAGGGAAAAAGAAGAGCAGCATTGTTACAAACTTGAAAACATTGCACCCCGTGCAAAATGTGACAACATTTCTGGCGGCTCGCGGGGTGTCGAGCTCGCCTCGGCGCAAAGAATCCATGCCTTCATCCTTTGGGTGCAGAGGAACTTGCCTCCCCTGCCTTTTGCTGCTCTAGCTGTTCTCCTTGCGGCAACTGTTCTTCAGATTCATCTTTGTCAGTTGCCCCCTCAGAATCACCTTCCGAAAGCTCTCCATCTCTTGCTTCTGCCTCGCAGATGCGAGTGTATGCGGCCTGGGCTTGGCGCCAGGCTTCTGCCTCGAATGGCCGGCGGTCAGCTACATCTTCTAATGCTGCGTGGAAAGCAGCGACCACGTACAGGTCGATGGTGAGGTATCTTTTCTCTAACTCCTGGAAGTAGGAGCTGATCTTGCAATATTTGGACACCATCTGAGTGACCTGATTGTCTTGAATTGGCTCAGTCCAGCTATCAATTTCAGCTGTATCTGCTTCGAAGGACTGTCAATTCTTTTTCACCTGATCTAGGGTGAGAAGCTCGCCATTCTCAACAAAACCTGGGCACCCTAGTTCAGAAAGAGCACGAAAGGGGGCCAAACAAATGTCTCTTTCATGTACGAATGCGTCTAGCATTCGTCTGGCCTCTCTCACCTCTTCAACTTTTTTGAAATATTTGTGCAAGGTCACCCTTGCACCTGCCCATTTTGCAGCGAATGAGGACACGGGAGAAAATTGGAGGCCCTTGCACTCGCGCTCCTGAAGATTTACCGCCAGGTCCAGCCATTGCTTCGCCTGACGTTCGGCCTCCTCTACCACAGGCTTTCCCTGGGCAGAAACTTCTTGGATTCTGGATGCGAAATCTAGAACTGCCATCGCCTTACAGGTGTGGGGCTTGCATTCCCGCAGCAAACCAGCCCGCATCTCCTTAACTTTCTTCTTTGAAAAGACCGTCGCTTGAGATGTTCTCTCTGCAAGTTGCGACTGCGCCTACTTCAAAGACTCTTGGAGCTGAGAAATCTGCTCCAAGGCTGCTTGCTTTTCGGTTGCGGCCTGTTGCTGGGAAGCGGCCAGTTGGGCTTTGAGTTCATCTATTTCTTGCCACGCCGCTTCCAGTGCTCAGTGGACTCGGACAAGTCCTCTTCAAGCTGCCTTGTTTTGTCTTGCAACCCGAAAAGCTCTTCCTGCTCCTCCAGACTTTTGACAAAGAGATTATCAGCTTTGCGCATGATCGACTGAATCTCGTATTGCTTGTTGATGTCGTCAAAGCTCTTCTCCTTTGTCTGGAGTTCGTAGTCCGCCCTGGTCATTTCCCGGAGAGGCTTCTTCACTTTTGGGATTATCTTCTCTGTTGTAAGCACTCTCCTCTCGAAATTGTACTTGGCGCGCTTTACCGGGCCGGCTATCTCTTCAGGTCTCCTCTGTTTCAGGTTCTGGAGGAAAGAGACGAAATATTCTACAGCTCTCGTTGCCAAGGGCAAGTCGTCTGTATTCTGGAGGTCGTCCATAAAATCTGGTTCCCCCAGCCTAGGGTTCTACTGAGACGTCTCTCCTGCGGGAATGGGATCAGGAGGAACCGGATGGACACTGGAAGGTTTGGCCGCTTCTGGGGGCGACCGGGAAATGGAGATGGGGGCGGCTGATACTGCAAGGGTTTGAAGCGGCTGAGATGGAGGATGTGACAGTGAATGGACGGCCTCAGCGCTAACTTCGGGCGAAGGGTTTGGAGTTGTGCTCAGAGATAGGGAAACGTTAGGGTTCTGAGCAAACTGATCAAAAGAATGGGGGCCGCTAGAAGGACGTGGAGACGGGGAGGATGATGCGGCCATAGCTTGCTCGGATTGAGCGGGAGACGGAGTGGGGGTAGGACTGGATGAGACCAAAGAGACGGGGGCAGCAAACGTACCTGCGGGCTCCGCCTGAGCCGATGCCGGGGGGATGTCTGCGCTTTTGGTTCCGGCGGCAGGCTTGGGACTGCCTAGAGAAACTGTCCCTGCGGCGGCAGGACGCGGCTGCGGCTCTGCGACTGGCTGCTGCACTATCAGGCTAGGTCGCCTGATTTTTTCAACTCTCTTCCTTTTCTTTTCCTCTGGAACAATGGTTGGATCCGGGGAAGGAGATGAAGCAGGTGCAGCAGGTGCTGATGCTCCCACGGTAAACTTGTACCGGGGTTTGACTTGCAGAGGGTCTGCCGCAACCGGTCTGCTCTGTGGCGGCGCTGGCGCCTTTTGTGCCTGAGGGATTGCCTCGGGCGTTGCCTTGACTAATTCTTTCGCCCTCTCAGGCGCCGCCTTGGAAGCCACGGGCTGCATTGGTTCGACCTGGATGTCTGCTGGGCCCACGCTGGCAGTCGCCGAAGTGTACAATTGTTGGGAAGGGGACCCTCCCTTATAGTCCTCAAAGGGGCCTCGGGGAACGTAACCTTGATATGCGAACGGCCGCCAGCTGTCATGATGCTGGTCATAGAGAACCGAAAAGTCGTCATCTACGGCCAGATTCCTTCTTGTGGATTTGTCGTGCTGCGTGCGGCATCTCATCTTCCAGCATTCAGTAATCTTTTCTTTAGACCAGTTAAGGCCTGCTATCTTGGATAAAAAAATTTTAAACCCTGGAGATGTGAACTGGTGGCCCGGGTTTCGCTTGGGGTCATATGTCACCTCCTCGCAGTAAAAATCCTGCCAGGGAGGAGAAGCTTCCATCAATTCGATTTCCCAGTCAAGGTCCACATGGACCACATCGCACTTATCCTCGGTTATATCTGCCCGGGGCAGAGATGTGTGAACTTTCCCCTTATCCCATATGGGTCATACTTCCAACGCTGCGGCAATAGAACCAGGCCAATCCGGGAAAACTCCTGCTCAAGGTAGACATGCTGTCCTACCTCAGTAATCTCAACGTTTGCCCAGGAAAGAGGATATTGAAAAATCTGTCCTCTCTTCTTTCCTAGACCAAACTCCTCCTCAACATAATCCATCTGCCGGGCAACCTCCATCCCGAACAGATGCTCTGTACACCAGTAGGGCAGCAAATGGGGTTTGCCCTTGAATCCGTAGATTCTGACCACAATTCCCTGCGTCAGTCTGAAAACGTCCCCGAGCTTCTGATTTAGCAAAGCGCTCGTCATTTCCCTCGGGGGGCGTGGAATTTCGCTTTCACTGAAGACTGACATGACGAATCCCAGAAAGTTGAAGTTGAATTTGTAGTAGGACCCTTTCCGGTATAAGTCATCCGTCCAGTTGTAGACGGGCTGTGGCTCTCCCCTCTCGTTGACCTTCTTTAGGTTCAGGATCGGCATCAGGGGGTGCAAATGGTACAAACAAAGCCAGGCTAGAACAGAACTGAAACGAAAATCGGTAGACTGCCTCTTCTGGATCTTCACCAGGCTGGAATGAATGGCGTAAGCCAGCCAGTCTGCCCAGTCAAAAAAATATGGGGCGCTTTCCACTTCTCTGCGCCGCTGGTTCGTAAGATTCTCCACACAGGAGACATTCTGCCAGCGCTAGCTGGTACGGCTGTACCAGCTCATCGGAGTCGCAGCCGAGAATCCATGCCAGTATGGTATATAGATACTTGCTCTGGAATTTCGCCAAGGGCATGGGGCCGGTTGGCCACTGTCCAGCTGCAAGCGGGACGTTCAGTTCTGAATTGAGGAAATCCCTCATCCGTTTGGTATTCGCGAAGCGTCCCGCTTGCTCGCCCAAATTTATCTTTCTGAGGATTGTGCTGGAGTCGTACTCCAACCCTGGGGCGAAAGCCGGTTGGACAGTCTCCCTGCGCAGTGTGAACAAGGGTTTACCGCTGGAGCTGCAAATTTTCCGGGTAACTGGTCTGTAGTGTCTGACAATTAGGTCTACCAGTTCCGGGCATTGGTGGACAGGAGGGCACAAGAATCTGAAGAGGTTGGACTTGTACGCCGCTCCGAAATGGTGGGAGGGCGAAACTTTGTCAGCCCAGCTCTCCACATTTGACCGCAGCTTCGTCAGGCTCATAGAAAAAGAGCCGTCCACGTATCCCGCCAAGTAATTTACCGGAGGTGGTGGGGCTTGCCCACGCTGTACTTTTTTAGGCCGGGATTTTGACTTTCGCTCCGGCGGTGTTCCACTTTTGAAAACGCCTGGCCGTGGTAAATCTTCAGGTTCGCCACTTCCGCTGGATGGCGCTGACACCGGCATTTTTCCTCTGTCCATCTCTCCGAATCAGCAATAATTACAAGTTCAGGGCGTCTACAGCAGATTTCGCTGTCACAGGAATAATTTGCACCGTTTAAGGAATAATCTGTGCAGTCTGGCATGTTTGAACACATCTGACCCCCTTTTCTAGATAAAGACAGCGCCATTAATGCCGCGCAGGAGGGGGTAGGTCGGCTGAGTTATGCTTCTTTGGTGGCTGCGCAGGAGAATGTTTGGAAAAAGGTGCCCCGGCAGACGTGCCATGTTCTTTTGCTTGCACTTTTCGTTGAGGAACGTGCAATCATTAATTTTGTCTTGGACGCTGCGCCATGGCTGACGTCACTGCCGCAATCCGGGCACACTGCTCAAGAAAGAACCTTTGGTGCGGAAACCCACCTTGAAACGGTCGCAACGCGCCTTGGGCCCAGCTTAGAACCTTTTGAATATTTTATTCATTTTTTGAACTTTTGCCCAAACTGGCCCAGAAAGCGAGGCATAGTCGGACTTCGCCCAAAGTTGGGCGCGGTCCGACTTCGCCGGCGAAGTCGGACTTCGCCCGAATTTCGGGCGAAGTTCGAACTTCGCGCGAAGTGCGTGTTGAACTGTTTCTACTTCCTTTTCTTCGCCGTGCTCCAGGATTGAGCACAGTCCGGTTTCTTTGCAACCTTCGGACTTTGGCCAACACTTAACATTTTTCTGCTCCCTTAAACTGAACTGGACGAGCTGCGCAGTGCGAATGTTGAGGCGGGTTCGGCCTTCGCCCGAAATTCGGGCGAAGCATGAACTTCGCGCGAAGTTCGCACTTCGCGTGGAAGTTGTGCGAAGCGCGTACTTCGCGCGGAAGTCGGCCGAAGTCGGACTTCGCGCGGAAGTCGGCCGAAGTCGGACTTCGCGCGTGAAGTCAGTCTTCGCTCAAAGCTGAGCGGAGCCTGTCCTTTGTGTGCCTTTTGCAGTCTTCCCTTCGTTCGAGCTTCGCACTTTGGCTGGCCCGAAGTCCGACTTCGCTGCGAAGTCGGGCTTCGGCCAACACTTAGTCATTTTTTAGCCTTTTTTCCTTTTTCTTTCTTTGCTTCTTCCTTTTGCACAGCCCGAACTTCGCCCCTCCTGAGGGGCGACGACAGACTTCGCTGCGAAGTCTGTCTTTCTCTCCCGTGTCACAGTTAAGCTCAAAAAGAATGAAAAATAACAATTTAAAAGCTGAAAGCTGGAAACTATACATGCTGGGAAATGAAAATGCATAAGGGAAATTTTTTACAAGGGCCACTCGGGCACCTTCAGCAGCGGTAAATTTTTAAATGGAACCCGTTGACAGGGATAGGCAGGAGCTGACCCTCCATATCCCGAAGTACATAGGCATTAAACTGGTTCACCCGGGCAATCTGATAAGGGCCCTCCCAGAGAGCATCAAACTTCCCGTGATTACCCGGCTTTGCTTTATATGAGTCCCACTTCAGCACCAGGTCCCCGATTTCGAAAACTCGGGCAGTGGTGCCTTTGGCAAACCAGCCTTGAGTGGCTGCAATGTGATCAGTGAAGGCCTGGTATGCACTTTCTCTGTCTTCTTCCAACCTGCGAGGAGTTGGCACGACTGTCGTCCATCGGGTCTCCGCCGCTTCGTCTTCGTCCAACATCCACGGGCGGGGATCTCGATGTGTGATGGCATGACGACTTCTTTACCATAGACGAGCGCATAGGGGGACGTTCGAGGGATTTTTGAACGCAACACCGTCCGCCCACGCCGCCCGGTTCAGGAGCAAGTGCCAAGTCCGCTTGTTTCTGTCAATGGTCCTCCGGATGATTTTCAGGAGGTTCTTGTTAGTAGACTCGGCAAGGCCATTCCCCTGCGGGTAGTAATTAGAAGACATCTTGTGATAGATGCCAAGTCTGCCAGTGTACTCCGTGAGTACAGCGCCTGCGAATCCCGGACCGTTGTCTGTCACAATTGACTCTGGAACCCCGAAGCGGGTAATCAGGCTCTCAATGAACCTAATGACCGTTTCTTGGTCTGCGTTCTTGGTCGGGATCGCCTCTGCCCACCGTGTAAAATAGTCAGTAGCTGTAAGAATAAACTTGTGGCCGGCAGAGGAGTTAGGAGAAATCACCCCAATGAAGTCTAGACCCCATTGCTGGAACGGAGTCTCGGCTTGGATCGGCTGAAGGGGCAGTGGTGCTTTTCTGTTTCGGCCAGCAAACCTCTGGCATTGATCACATTTAGAGCGGATCGCATGAGCGTCGCGAATAGAGTGGGCCAATAGTACCCGCCTCTTATTATTTTTAAGGCCATTGGCCTTGAAGAATGGTGACCCCCAGGCATCCCGGAATGAAATTCTCCGAGGACCCTAGGCTGGTCAGATTTAATGACGCACCGCAACAGGATGCCGTCGATGTTTTTGAAGTAAAGCCCCTCGGGGCGAAGAGTGTACTTGAGTGCACCCACCCGAAATCTCCTTCGTTGTGAGGCGTTCGGTGATCGGGACATCTTCCGGTGCGAAGTATCTCACCGGTTCATCCGTCCAATCACTCCCCTCCGATAAGGAGTTGGCTAGGTAGATGCGTGTCGCCGTGTCCTCCCACTTACAGGCGAAGATGCCGGCTACAGCGCTTCGGGCCAATTCCTGACACAAGGCTCGGCCTCTGATAAGCTTGGTGGGCCGCACTTCGATGTCGAACTCCTGGATTTTCACAATCCATCCTGCTCTCTTGTGACCCGGTTCTCCTTGTAAGATGAAGCTACGAACATCCGGGTGAATCACAAAGACAGTAGTCTTGCTCTGGGAGACAAAGTGCCTGAACTTTCGAAGGGATTTCATAACAGCGTGAACTTGCCGCTCTATAAAATTGTACTTTTCTTCATGCGGCAGAATCACTTGGCTCAGGAACGCTATGGGGCGCTCCTCGCCATCGCTTCCCTTCTGAGTTAGGACCGCAGCGTAGCTTTCGGGTTCCCCCCACTGCATACAGGATGAAGTCCTTGGAGTAGTCCGGGTTTGTCAACACCGGAGCTTGTGCAATTCGGGCCTTGATCTCCTCGAAGGCTTGCTCTCTCTCATCAGTCCATTCGTAACGTGTATCTTTCTTAAGCAGTTCGGCCATAGGCTTGATCACCTATGCGAAGTCCGGGATGAACTTCCGCACAAAGTTAATCTGGCCGAAGAAGGACTGCAGCCCTTTTTTGTCGATGGGGGCTGGCAAGCGAACGAGGGCTTCTGCTCTATCAGGGTCAATGGCGAGGCCTTCCTCGGAGATGACATGTCCCAGCAGCTTTCCTTCCTTCACCGCGAAGACAGACTTCTTCGGGTTTATAGAAATGCCGAATTCTCGACAACTCTCAAATATTTAGGTGCGAAACATGATCTCCTCGTTGGTGAGAGAAAACAGTCATGTCATCAAGGTAGATGACAATAATCTTATTGAGCAGCTCTCGGAAGGCCAGGTCCATGGCCCTTTGGAATGTGGCACCAACATTAGATAAGCCAAACGGCATGCGCTGATAGGCGAACGTCCCCCACTTGGTGGTAAACGCCGTCTTATGCTGGTCCTCATTTTTGACCCAAATCTGGTTGTAGCCGGAAAATCCATCTAAAAGTGAAAATCTGCGGGCTCCGACGAACGATATGTAGGATCCGGTCGATTTGGGGAAGCGGATAGTGGTCCCGGAGGGAAGCCTCGGTTTAGGTTTCTCGAAGTCGACACAGAGACGAATGTCGCCATTCTTTTTCCTCACGGGCACCAAATTCGCGACCCAGGATGAATGTTTGATGGGGTAGATGATCTTGGCCTCCAGCATCTTCAAGAGCTCGGTCTTCATCATGGCCTCAATCTTCGGATTCACGGCCCTCTGCTTCTGTCGGAATGGCTTGGCGCCATCCTCTAGCTCAATAGTATGCTGGATGACAGTTCTGTCATACCCCCTCAAATCTTCGTAGCGAGGCGTAGTCGGACTTCGCCCAAAGTTGGGCGTAGTCGGACTTCGCCCGAATTTCGGGCGAAGTTCGAACTTCGCGCGAAGTGCGCGTTGAACTGTTTCTACTTCCTTTTCTTCGCCGTGCTCCAGGATTGAGCACAGTCCGGTTTCTTTGCAACCTTCGGACTTTGGCCAACACTTAACATTTTTCTGCTCCCTTAAACTGAACTGGACGAGCTGCGCAGTGCGAATGTTGAGGTGGGTTCCGCCTTCGCCCGAAATTCGGGCGAAGCACGAACTTCGCGCGAAGTTCGCACTTCGCGCGGAAGTTGTGCATAGCGCGTACTTCGCGCGGAAGTCTGCCGAAGTCGGACTTCGCGCGTGAAGTCGGACTTCGCGCGTGAAGTCAGTCTTCGCTCAAAGCTGAGCGGAGCCTGTCCTTTGTGTGCCTTTTGCAGTCTTCCCTTCGTTCGAGATTCGCACTTTGGCTGGCCCGAAGTCCGACTTCGCTGCGAAGTTGGACTTCGGCCAACACTTAGTCATTTTTTAGCCTTTTTTCCTTTTTCTTTCTTTGCTTCTTCCTTTTGCACAGCCCGAACTTCGCCCCTCCTGAGGGGCGACGACAGACTTCGCTGCGAAGTCTGTCTTTCTCTCCCATGTCACAGTTAAGCTCAAAAAGAATGAAAAATAACAATTTAAAAGCTGAAAGCTGGAAACTATACATGCTGGGAAATGAAAATGCATAAGGGAAATTTTTTACAAGGAAGGGCCACTCGGGCACCTTCAGCAGCGGTAAATTTTTAAATGGAACCCGTTGACAGGGATAGGCAGGAGCTGACCCTCCATATCCCGAAGTACATAGGCATTAAACTGGTTCACCCGGGCAACCTGATAAGGGCCCTCCCAGAGAGCATCAAACTTCCCGTGATTACCCGGCTTTGCTTTATATGAGTCCCACTTCAGCACCAGGTCCCCGATTTCGAAAACTCGGGCAGTGGTGCCTTTGGCAAAACAGCCTTGAGTGGCTGCAATGTGATCAGTGAAGGCCTGGTATGCACTTTCTCTGTCTTCTTCCAACTGCAGGAGTTGGCACAGCCTGACGTCCATCGGGTCTCCGCTGCTTCTTTCTTCGTCCAACATCCACAGGGCAGGGATCTCGATGTGTGATGGCATGACAAATTCTTTACCATAGACGAGCGCATAGGGGGACGTTCTGAGGGATTTTTTGAACGCAACTCTGTCCGCCCACAGCGCCCGGTTCAGGAGCAAGTGCCAAGTCCGCTTGTTTCTGTCAATGGTCCTCCGGATGATTTTCAGGAGGTTCTTGTTAGTAGACTCGGCAAGGCCATTCCCCTGCAAGTAGTAATTAGAAGACATCTTGTGATAGATGCCAAGTCTGCCGGTGTACTCCGTGAGTACAGCGCCTGCGAATCCCGGACCGTTGTCTGTCACAATCGACTCTGGAACCCCGAAGCGGGTAATCAGGCTCTCAATGAACCTAATGACCGTTTCTTGGTCTGCGTTCTTGGTCGGGATCGCCTCTGCCCACCGTGTAAAATAGTCAGTAGCTGTAAGAATAAACTTGTGGCCGGCAGAGGAGTTAGGAGAAATCACCCCAATGAAGTCTAGACCCCATTGCTGGAACGGAGTCTCGGCTTGAATCGGTCGAAGGGGCGGGGGTGCTTTTCTGTTTCGGCCAGAAAACCTCTGGCATTGATCACATTTAGAGCAGACTGCATGAGCGTCTGCGAATAGAGTGGGCCAATAGTACCCAGCTCTTATTATTTTTAAGGTCGTTGGCCTTGAAGAATGGTGACCCCCAGGCATCCCGGAATGAAATTCTCCGAGGACCCTAGGCTGGTCAGATTTAATGACGCACCGCAACAGGATGCCGTCGATGTTTTTGAAGTAAAGCCCCTCGGGGCGAAGAGTGTACTTGAGTGCACCCAGCCGAAATCTCCTTCGTTGTGAGGCGTTCAGGTGATCGGGACATCTTCCAGTGCAGAAGTATCTCACCAGTTCATCTGTCCAATCACTCCCCTCCGATAAGGATTTGGCTAGGTAGATGCGTGTCGCTGTGTCCTCCCACTTACAGGCGGAGATGCCGGCTACAGCGCTTCGGGCCAATTCCTGACACAAGGCTCGGCCTCTGATAAGCTTGGTGGGCCGCACTTCGATGTCGAACTCCTGGATTTTTGCAATCCATCCTGCTCTCTTGTGACCCGGTTCTCCTTGTAAGATGAAGCTACGAACATCCGGGTGAATCACAAAGACAGTAGTCTTGCTCTGGGAGACAAAGTGCCTGAACTTTCGAAGGGATTTCATAACAGCGTGAACCTGCCGCTCTATAAAATTGTACTTTTCTTCATGCGGCAGAATCACTTGGCTCAGGAACGCTATGGGGCGCTCCTCGCCATCGCTTCCCTTTTGAGTTAGGACCGCAGCGTAGCTTTCGGGTTCTCCCACTGCATACAGGATGAAGTCCTTGGAGTAGTCCGGGTTTGTCAACACCGGAGCTTGTGCGATTCGGGCCTTGATCTCCTCGAAGGCTTGCTCTCTCTCATCAGTCCATTCGTAACGTGTATCTTTCTTAAGCAGTTCGGCCATAGGCTTGATCACCTATGCGAAGTCCGGGATGAACTTCCGCACAAAGTTAATCTGGCCGAAGAAGGACTGCAGCCCTTTTTTGTCGATGGGGGCTGGCAAGCGAACGAGGGCTTCTGCTCTGTCAGGGTCAATGGCGAGGCCTTCCTCGGAGATGACATGTCCCAGCAGCTTTCCTTCCTTCACCGCGAAGACAGACTTCTTCGGGTTTATAGAAATGCCGAATTCTCGACAACTCTCAAATATTTAGGTGCGAAACATGATCTCCTCGTTGGTGAGAGAAAACAGTCATGTCATCAAGGTAGATGACAATAATCTTATTGAGCAGCTCTCGGAAGGCCAAGTCCATGGCCCTTTGGAATGTGGCACCAGCATTAGATAAGCCAAACGGCATGCGCTGATAGGCGAACGTCCCCCACTTGGTGGTAAACGTCGTCTTATGCTGGTCCTCATTTTTGACCCAAATCTGGTTGTAGCCGGAAAATCCATCTAAAAGTGAAAATCTCTGGGCTCCAGCAACGATATGTAGGATCTGGTCGATTTGGGGAAGCGGATAGTGGTCCCGGAGGGAAGCCTGGTTTAGGTTTCTGAAGTCGACACAGAGACGAATGTCGCCATTCTTTTTCCTCACGGGCACCAAATTCGCGACCCAGGATGAATGTTTGATGGGGTAGATGATCTTGGCCTCTAGCATCTTCAAGAGCTCGGTCTTCATCATGGCCTCAATCTTCGGATTCACGGCCCTTCGCTTCTGTCGGAATGGCTTGGCGCCATCCTCTAGCTCAATAGTATGCTGGATGACAGTTCTGTCATACCCCCTCAAATCTTCGTAGCACCAGGCCACGATGTCGGGGAATTCTTGGCATAGTGATCTGATTTGCTCCAGTTCCTCCGACGTGCAGTCTGTTCCGACCTTGATAGTTTTACCAGGTTCAAGTTCCAGGTCAGCATACTGCCTCGGGTCTACTTTGATCCTGTGGGATATTGCTCTGTCATTCTGATCAAAGAGACTTTCTAATGTAATCAGTCCTTTTGGGACGTGATTATTCCATGAACTGTATCAACCCCTCATATTGCTCGTCATCAGGGTCTCTACCTTCGATTACACACACTTCGTTAACCAGGAATGTGACGATCTCCTCGTCACAACTGAACACCTGCCAGTGGGTGTCCTTATCAGGCACAGAAGGCCTGTAGATAGTACGAACCGGCTTCGGTTTCTGGACAACGTCTTCAGCCGGAACATACTTGGCTCCAACAGACGCCAGAATATCAGCGTGCTTGTTTTTCTCACGCGATATTGCCTTAACATTCAATGAGTCGAATGACTCCATCAGGTCCCACACCCGGTTGCCGTACGCTCTAAGATAGTGCTGTTTGGATGCTTACTTCTCCGTAACTTGGTGACACACCAGTTCTGAATCTCCAAAAATCTGCAGGTGTTTGATTCCGAGCCTCTCCGCCTTTCGCAAACCCAAGCACAGGGCTTCGTATTCCGCCGAGTTGTTAGTGCAGCTCCAGACCAACCTGTAGGTATAGTCCTTCTGGATTCCGGTTGGAGAAACCAGAAGTACCCCTGCACCGGCGCCATTCTTGCATTGCGCGCCGTCAAAGAAAAGCTTCCACAGCTCATCGGGTGCAGGTCCTACCTCCTTCGCAGCTGACATGTCAAGCCTCTCGGGCTGTACAATGGAGTAACAACCTTGCTCTGTCCCGATTACGGCATTGAAGTCCCGCAACGAGAACTCGTCTTCGAGCTGCAGCACTTTGAGGGCTTGCTCAGTCAGCTCCACTGTCACCAGCTCTTCCTCTGACAACTGGACCATGCAGTCCATCTCTCCTCCGGGTATCTTGTCTACTAGGAAGGGGGAAGGCTTCTCATTAAAAATTTTCAGTCTCCTTCCTTTGAAGGGCACTTCCATGTGTGAGTAGTCTAGAGACAGGTACCCGCCCAACTTCGCAGTGAACTCCCGAGAGAGACACATGCTGAAGTAAGGTTCCAAGTCAACAACCACGACCTCTTGGATGACCACGATGTCGAGAGCCTTGTGCAGCCGGATAGGGATGTCCTTTATAACACCAACTGTCTTGACAGGGGTGTCGTCTAATTGCGACACGCCTTGGCTGCTCCGTGTGTATTCCATCCCGATCTCGTCGCGGACGGCCTTCGGCATCACAGTCGAGGAAGCGCCAGAATCCACCATGCAGTTGTGAACTATGTGCCCTTGCATCCGCAAAGACAGATAAAAGGGAGGCGGTCTGTTCTTCCCAGTGGCGGAGACTGTCAAAGGTTGAACCAGGACAGCAGGCTGTATCTGCTTGCCGTTCTTGATGTTTTTCAGTGATTCTTGCAGCAGATCCACCTGGCTTGGGAGCAGAAGAGCATCATACATGCTGATTCTCGCGGGCGTTCTTTTCAACTCGTCTACAATGCTGTAGCCCGAGGTACTAGCTCCTCTGCTTGTTTAGCCGGCTCATACTTCGTCCGGTACTGCTGGGTGGCCTCAACTCGCTGTCTCTTGGTCAGAGACGGGTACCTCAGCTTCTCTTGGGCTTGTTCTTTGGTTTCAGCTGGAGCCTGAGGTACAGGAGCTTTAGCCGGAGTTGGGGCCCTTGCTGGAGGTTTGGCTGGAACAGGGGCCGCCTTTGCTGGAGAAGGCTTGACTGGAGCTTTATCTTTGGATGCCTTCTCCTGGGCGTGTAGGGCCACGCCCGCTAGTATGGTGGCAGCCCGCCGGGCTGCGGTTTCTCTCTTCTTGCGTAGACTTGCAAAGGCTTGGCCGCATCCGCAACTTTCTTTTCTTCCTTGGCAGGCGGCACTAGATTCTCTTCTGGGAGGGCGAAGTTGGCTTCACCGTCCAGGATCATGTACAGTTCATCATCCTCTATAGCGCTGCCGGCCAAGGTCTGGATGTAGTGCTGGTGCAAAGTACAGTCTTCCTCCGAATGCGGGTCATTGCACGTAGTGCACCAGTTAACCTGTTCGGGAGGACCAGGCGGGTCTTCTATAGCAGCATTTCTTGGAGGCGGACGCCTCTGCGGCTGATGTTCCGGGGACTTGTCTTTCGTTAGCGCCGGGGGCGCATATGGCCTCCTAGGAGCAAGGTCCATCTGGGCCTGCTTTTTCTTCATAGCGGTCATGTCGTTGGACATGGCATGGTATCCGGAGGCCAAAGCCCGCACTTCCTGTAGAATCGTGTTCTGGATGCTGCTGTCAGGTGGCGGCAACTGTGCCGGTGGAGGCAATGCGGCTAATGGAGGAGGGTTAGAATAAGGGGCGTACTGCGGGGGAGCAGGAAGTGCTGGAAAGTGCGGAGCGGGAGGAGGCGGGTGAGGATAATGCAATTGAGGTGGGCCGTAAGGAGTTACGACCGGCGCAGGATTCCACTGCTGCTGGGGCTGCTGTCCTGATGTGGACGGCGCACCGCCGGAAGCAGGAGGATACTGGGATCTGGGGAAGTCGGGATGAATGGGTTCCTGCACCCTGGACGGAAGTCTGCCGATGGAGATAATGTCAGCTTCGGCTTGCTGGGCAGCCTCGTACAAGCACAGAAACTCGTCGATTCCGGCAATCTTCGGCGACGAGGCATATGTCCGAGTTGAAGGATCTCAGATAGTAGTGAGCAGCCATGCCGGCTGAAGGCCGAAGTTCGCGAGGTACCCGTTTCCAGGATCTCGCAAACCTGATGTTAAAATCAGACACCTCCTCTTGAGGATGTCTCTGGATAGCTTGGAACTGATGCAGTAGAGAAGTAGGGTCAGCAGACTCGTTGCATCCTTTTACGAGCCTCCTGGCAAGCTGGGGCCACCCTGTGATGGATCCCTCTGGCAGCGATCTCCACTAGTAGAGAAGCTTTCCCCTCAGGGAAAGGGCCAGCAGACGGGTCTTCACACTCTCATCGGTAATAGTATGCAGTGCGGCCGGGGCAAGGATGTCCTGGATGTGCTCGTACGCCGTCTTGCCGTAGCCGTCGTATGTGGGAATAGACTTTAAAGCAGCAAGGGGCACAGCTTGCTGTTCGACCAGGGCCAAGGGCCCCGTAGAGTCCACCGCCGGGAAGAGATCATCGTCATTCGGTTGTTGGGCAGCCATTTCTTCCTCTTCTTCTCCGCCGTCAGTTGTGTACTCAGTGTTGGTACTTTCCGAGGATGCAGGATCTTCTTCTTCCTCGGCCTCTTCTATTTCGTACTCAGCTCCTCCGACTTCGGCTTCGGCCTCTTCTTGGATTTCAGTCTCGGCTTCGTCGAAACGAGCTCGCGGATCAGCCAGCCTGGGAACTTCGCCTCGAGCGTTGATGTCTAGTTCGTAGAACTCAGGCGGGCTTCTCGGATCCCTTGCTCGCCACCTTCTTGTGTGCATGAAGGTGCTGGGACCGGTCTGTCGGACTCAGAGGATTTGTTCGTGCAGAGCCGCCAGGTGTTCAGATTTGGAACAGCAATGAAGCGAACACCGGTGCTTCAATTCTGTCGGGGGTGAGAAACTTCCTTGTCTCACCGAGAGCTCAGGATCCACTGTCAGCGCCAGGTGGAGACTGATAAGAAAATCTCTCTTCAAACGTGGGACCAGGGTCCCACCGGGCGTGCCAGAGAAACTGTTGGTTACGAATCTGCCATGAGGAAAGGATTTTGGGTTAATGCGCCCGCATTCGCCCACCAACATGAAAGGCCGGAAGGAAGAGATGCCTTCCGAGCCAATCTCCGGAGAAGGCCGGCTCCTTTTGGGGGTTTTCTCGATTTAAGCTAAGAGTACGAGAAAGAGATAAATTAACAGAAAGGAATTTACAAATATACGTGGAGGTTGGTGGGGGGAACTAACAGTACGGGAATACACCAATTACCGCTACTTACTGCATTATAAACACAAAGCATGACTAAGAACTGCAAAATCCATGTGTACTCCCGATACCTAAGCAGTGTATGCACAGCTTCAATGATCCCCTAGCAAACATTCCCTACAAGGAACTAACAGCACGGGAATGCATCAATCACCAGATACATACACTAACATGGGTAGAAAGCAAACCTAGAGATATCAGAGCCAGGTATATGTGTGACGTAGAGAATTTAACCGCACAGCTACAATGGCTCCCTAACAGACATTCCCTACAAGGAACTAACAGTACGGGAGCGCATCAATCACCAGATACGGACCAGCAACGTAACACATAACTGATGGAACTGCTACCACATCTATTCTATGTATCCTTTAAACTATTAAGTACAGAAAATGCTCAGACAAGCGATGCTAAAGGCACCTGATCACCAAATGCTGAAATGAATCAACGAGCCGTGACACAGGTTAGCCTTAGGCATGAATATAAAGAAAGGCAGCATAAAAAATAGAGACAGCAGAACAGAACCAGGCATACAGATTATATTTATAAGCAGAAGCACGGTTACAATAGGCACAGTGGTTCCCTAACAGACATTCCCCTTCCACCCTTTACAATGAATTCATGGTGGGTTTTTATAGCCCGAGTCCCTCCCGTTACATTAATGGGCACAAGGTCCCAGATCAAACATAAGCCGACAAAAGCGGCGAAAGAGCTGCAAATGCCGACCTTTTGTCGGACCGGATCGTACCCGCAGACATGGTCTTCCTGGAAGCTGGACAGCTTCGTGGCGGTGTGTTGGTCCGAACTTTACTACCGCGATGATGCGTGTAGCTGGAGCAGGTAGAACCTCCAATCGGCTTTAAATGAGGTCACTGGCACAGGCAGTGCAGCCCACGCTCGTCCTTTTGCTCGGCACGTTTCGGCCCAAATCCCGGAGCTGGACACTTGTCAGGTGATGGATGATGCTGTGTGACACGTGTCTGCCTTGGAAGGCAGTTCGTCCAACTTCGCTTGGGATCAGAGCGTCTCGGGTTGCGCGGGCAGAGAACAGTGCAGTCGGGAAGGCCTTCATGCCTTGGTCAAATTCTGAGTTTGTCTCCCCACTGCGCACCTGTCAAGGGCGCACTCCGACTTCGCTGCGAAGTCGGACTGCGCACAGGTGAAAACTGGTGTCTGCCGCCGTACGGACTTGCTCCAGCACTTATCTTTCTTCTGTCAGCCTGCCAGTTGCAAGGTGCGCCCAGAAAAGAGGGCGAAGTGCGAACTTCGCACCGAAACTGGGCGAAGTGCGAACTTCGCACCCAGACTGGGCGAAGTGCGTACTTCGCACCAACACTTAGCCATTTTTCAGGTAACTTGCTGGAAAGTTTGAAAATCAACTGAGGGGCTCCGAGAAAGGGGGAAAGAAAGAGAATGCGGGAAAGAAAGAGGAGGGGAGAGCAGAAGAAAGGAAAATAGAGGAAGAGGGAAAAAGAAGAGCAGCACTGTTACAAACTTGA